>WOVY01009782.1:0-295000 GCA_013436015.1 Rhipicephalus annulatus | reverse complement strand
CTACTGCGAGACACTCTTTTTCTGTGGTCGTGTAATTCACCTCGGTACGGGACAGTGAGCGGCTGGCATAGGCAATGACTCGTTCTTTGCCGTGTTGATGCTGGACGAGCACTGCGCCGAGGCCGATGTTACTGGCGTCAGTGTGCACCTCTGTGTCAGCATCATCGTCAAAATGCGCAAGAACAGGGGCTGACTGCATCCGCTGTCGTAGCTCGGCAAAAGCAGCCTGTTGTTCGGTAGCCCATACAAACGGTGTGTCGTCGCGTGTAAGGCGAGTCAAGGGTTCCGCTATCTTCGAAAACCCTCTAATAAATCGTCGATAGTAGGCGCACAAGCCCAGAAAGCGTCGAACAGCCTTTTTGTCTGTAGGATGCGGAAACGCGGCTACAGCGGCAAGTTTGTCGGGGTCGGGTCGAACTCCTTTCGCGTTGACTACATGGCCAAGGAATTTGAGCTCTTCATAACCAAAGTGACACTTCTGCGGTTTCAGTGTAAGATCTGCTGATTGAATAGCCTGTAGCACACTCCTGAGGCGATGAAGATGTTGCTGGAAGGTTTCAGAAAAAACGACAACATCATCAAGGTATACGAGACAAGTTTGCCACTTCAGACCAGTAAGCACAGTATCCATCATTCGCTGGAAGGTTGCGGGCGCTGAGCACAAACCAAAAGGAAGGACTCGAAATTCATACAGGCCATCAGGGGTAACAAAGGCTGTTTTCTCGCGATCTCGCTCGTCAACCTCGATCTGCCAGTACCCGCTTTTTAAATCCAAAGAGGAAAAATAGTGGGCGCGGCGTAATCTGTCTAACGAGTCGTCGATGCGTGGCAGCGGGTACACGTCCTTTTTAGTCACGCTGTTCAGCTTCCGGTAATCGACGCAAAAACGTAGCGTTCCGTCTTTCTTCTTGACTAGGACGACCGGAGAGGACCACGCACTGTTGGAAGGCTCGATGATGCCGTCGTCAAGCATTTCTCGAACTTGCGTACGAATGGCTTCTCGTTCCTTCGCTGACACACGGTAAGGCTGTTGGTGTACTGGGCGAGCGTCGTCGTAAGTGATGATTCTGTGCCTAGTGATCGAAGTCTGGCGCACCTTAGAGGAAGCAGCGAAGCATGACTTGAATTCAAGCAAGAGTTTTCGCAGTGCTGTCTGGTTCTCTGGTGTGAGGTTAGAATTAATGTCGATATTGTTTAGAGACGTATCGGCGGCCTCCACTGCGTCCGACGAGAAGCAGATGGGAACGGTACTTAATTCATCTGCAAACGCTAACGAAGTGCCACGAAAAAGGTGTCGGTGTTCGTTGCTGAAATTTGTAACGAGCAGTTGAGATCGACCATCACGTAGCTGTATGATACTCCTAGCCACACAAACACCTTGAGACAGCAAGTGTTCAAAATTACTTTCTGCAATCGCTTCACCATTTCGCAATCCACAGCATATGACGTCGACAATAACACTGGCTCTTGGAGGAAGCGTTATACTTTCAGCAGAAACACGAAGAATGTCGGCACGTTGTTGGTCGTCCTGCTTGTCGATTGCTCGGTCGGCTGAGAAGGTGATGCGATTCTCTTGAAGGTCAATGACAGCTCCATACTCCTGCAGGAAGTCAACACCAAGAATAACGTCGCGTGAACATTCACGGAGCACAAGGAAACTTGCTACAAAAGTATAACCGCAGACCCGAACTCTGCTCGTGCAGGTTCCAAGCGGAGAGACGGTGTGGCCACCAGCCGTTCGAATCACAGAGCCATGCCAGGGCGTGATTACCTTCTTTAGTAGTCTGGTCATTTTCCCGCTTAGTATAGAATAGTCAGCCCCGGTATCAACTAAAGCACCTACTGCATAGCCGTCTATCAGCACCGGTATATCCAGAGAAAGCCGCACATATCGCTCAGTCGAATCCACACCCTTTACTGTTAGCGTCGATCGGAGGTCTTCAACACGTCGACTGCCAGCGACCTCGCCTCCAAGGGTCGCTTGCGTTAGTTTTCCCGGCGGGGACTGGGGGACCGTGCGCCAGCGTGGCGCTGTGGCGAAGATGAAAAGCGCCTCGGCGACGGTGAGCGCGGCTGCCGTCCAGAAGGCGGTGGCATGCGCTGTTGAGCCAGGTAGTCCTCAATGTCCCGGGGTCGCTGGCCATACCGAGGAGGCGCTGAATATACTGAAAAGCCGCGCAGCCCGAGGCGCCGGTATGGACACTGGCGGTACAAATGGTCCGCTTCACCGCAGTGGAAGCACAAAGGCCGGCGATCAGGAGTGCGCCAAACATCAGATTTCCGAGGCGAAGCACGTCTGTCGTCAAGGTAGTGCGCTGGTTGTTCCGCAAGATGCACAGGGTTGGCGTAAACGAGGGGTGGGGGCGCGCGTGTGTTCTCGTAGTACCGTAGAGGCTGCGCCGACTGAAGTGAAACTGTAGGAGGTGCCTGAACAAACAGCGGGGAAGAGGAAGCTGGGCGCTTCAAGGCTTCCGCATAAGTCGCACGGTGGTAGTCAGCCGGGGCCGGTGCGGCGTTATCCAGACTCACAGGGTCACGCAGGGCATGATGCAGCTCGTCCTTGACGATACTTGCAATAGAACTCACCGTAGGTAGTGGTGGTGTGGCAGCCTTTTGCAGCTCCTCGCGTACTATAGAGCGGATGAGGTCGCGCAGACACTCGGTGTTGTTCCCAAAAGTCGTGGGAACTTGAGCAGTGGACGTGCTCACTTGCCGGTCATACAGGGTGGATCGATGCTGAAGCATCTTTTCCATCGTGACGGCTTCAGACAAAAACTCGGCGACCGTGCTCGGAGGGCTCCGTACAAGGCCAGCGAAAAGCTGCTCCTTAACTCCTCGCATCAGGTGACGCAACTTCTTTTCCTCTGTCATACCTGGATCAGCCCGTCGGAACAGGCGCGTCATATCTTCCACATATGTCATGACAGTTTCGTTGGGCATCTGGATGCGGGCCTGGATCGCTCGCTCCGCTCGTTCGTGGCGATCAGCACTTCTGTAAGTGTCCAACAGCCGGCGGCGGAATTCGGGCCACGATGTCATCTGTTCCTCGTGATTCATGTACCAGGTACGTGCTCCATCCTCCAAATAGAAGTACACACGCCGTAGTTTCGCCGCGTCGTTCCAGTCTTTCAAAGCAGCCACGCGTTCGAAGTCGACCAACCAGTCCTCGACGTCTTCGAGCTCGGTGCCATGAAACGGTGTCGGAACCTGTGGACTTTCGAGGGTGTACCGAGTCACCGGGGGGTTTCCCGTTCCTGTTAAAGTGGTTTGAACGGACGTGCTCATCATACTGGTGTGAACTGTGGGGTCAGCTTCGGGTGGCAATCCCCTGATCCTGCGGCTTGTCCGATGAACGGGAGTGTGGACTCGCACTGGGCTTGTGGTGCTGCTTCCAGGAGGGGTTTGAAACATCCGTGAGGGGCTACCCAGCACCTCCACCAATTGTCACGTCGCTCCAGGGGATGTCGACAAGGTCTATTGATGTCCGAGCAACAGGGCTCTAACCAAGCGCGCCGGTTGGGCTTGTCTTCTAGAGCGGGGGTTCACGCGCACTTCTTTCTTCTTCGTGGTGTGTGCCTTCACCTTGGCATACGACCCACTACTAGAAGCAGGTGGCAATATATATATATATATATATATATATATATATATATATATATATATATATATATATATATATATATATATATATATATATATATATATATATATATATATATTGTAACAGCTAGCTGTGATAAGATGGCTTTATTTACAGGAAGTGAACGATGGTCGTTTGCGGCAGCGCACTGCGATCGTGCCAAGACTCCTCGTCTTTCTCTGCTTCTCTTCTCTACCTTTTTCTAGTCTGTTACATTCCCCCGCAAGCAGACGAAGCCCGTAGGGCGAATTTTGATGCGTAAGGAGGGTAGAAAGGTTTCAGGCGAGCAACATGAGTGAGCTGCGTTCTGCTCGATCGTCGACCATTGGACAAAAAAACGAGCTATTACGTAAGTGAGCTGGCTTAGACGCTCCAAAACTACAAATGGGCCTGAATATCATGACAGAAGCTTTCGACACAATCCACGCTTGCTTTGCGGTGTCCAAAGTAACACCAAGTCACCTTTTTCGAATGAAACTGGTTCGGGACAGTCGTCATATCGTTCCCTCGAACGACGTTGAGAGGCCAGAGTACGAAGACGGGCTTCTTCGACGGGCTTCTTCCGCGAAGCACAGGGTGTTTGATACAGAGTCGTCATTGTGTAGAATGAAGGGTAAGAAAGTGTCTAGAGGGCTTAAAGGCAACCTGGCGTACAACAGATAAAATGGGCTGAAGTTCGTTGTTTCATGTTTTGCCGTGTGGTACGCGTACGTGATAAAAGGCACCACTTCACCCAGTTCTTGTGATTGGAAGAAACGTACATGGCAAGCATGTTGGTCAGCGTTCTGTTTGTCCATTCAACGAGGCCATTCGTCTGTGGGTGATACGGTGTGGAATGACGGAACTGTGTCGTGCACATGCGTAGTAATTATTCAACGGCATCGGCAGTGAACTGGCGGCCATGGTCGCTGATAATAACACGCGGTGGGCCATTGCGAAGGACCACGGAGTGAAGCAAGAAGTCCGCCACGGATGAAGCGGTAGAAGAGGGAATAGCTGCGGTTTCGGCATACCGCGTAAGATGATCTACGCAGACGATTATCCAACGCTTCTTATTGTTAGATAACGGAAATGGACCCATAATGTCAATTCCTACTTGTTCAAAAGGTGTGCTAGGTGGTGTTAACGGCTGAAGGGGACCGGTGTAGTGGTGGCCGGGCGCTTGTGACGTTGGCACGTCTCGCAGCTAGCGACGTAACGCTTTGTCGTTTCGTACATCTTGGGCCAGTAAAAGCGTTCCTGCGTGCGGTTCAGCGTTCTAATGAAGCCGAAGTCACCGGACGTCGCATCGTCATGCATGGCACGTAGAACATCGGAGCGAAGGCTCTCGGGGACAACTAGAAGAAAACGTGCTCCAGGTCTGGAGTAGTTAGTTTTATAGAGCAGCTTGTCTCGGACAGTAAAGCGACCGTTGTGTTGGGAGGCACGTGCGGCGGCAAAAATAGGATCCAAGTTGAGATCGTTGCGTTGTTCTCTCTGGAAATCAGCCGCGTTAAGGAACTTGCTTGTAACAGCAGCAAGGCGGTCGTCAAAATTCTCAGCATCGCAGTCAGTAGTCGCAAGAGGAATCCGGCAGAGGCAGTCTGCGTCAGCGTGACGACGGCCACTCTTGTACGACACCGTAAAGTCGTATTCCTGAAGTCGCAGCGCCCAACGTGCGAGGTCGCCAGAGGGGTCATGCGAACCGACCAGCCAGCATAACGAATGGTGATCGGTAATTATCTTAAATGGCCTCCCGTAAAGATAACAACAAAACTTCTGTACAGCGAAAACAGCTGCCAGACATTCCTGTGTTCCGTAACTGTGTTTTGCGTTCTGATTTGCTCAGGCAACGGCTGGCATATGCCACGACATGCTCTGCGCCATTTTGACGTTGTACAAGCACCGCGCCTACACCGATACCACTAGCGTCCGTGTGGACTTCAGTCGGGCAAGATGGATCGAAGTGACGCAACAGTGGTGCTTACGTAAGTACAAACTTAAGTTGTGGGAATGCGGCGTCACACTCTGGTGTCCAGTTGAAGGTTGCATCCTGTCGCAAGGCGTTTGTCAGCGGATACACGATCTCCGCAAATCGTGGAACAAAACGACGAAAATATGAGCATAGGCCGACAAATGAGCGAAGTTATCGTGCGGACTGCGGTGATTTGAAAGAGCTCACTGCTTCTATCTTGCGAGGATCGGGTCTGACGCCATACTTGTTGACCAAGTGCCCCAGCACGAGAGTTTGACGTTCGCCAAAGCGACATTTTTTAGAATTCAGAACCAGCCCGGCTTTTTCGATGCAGTCGAGAACAAAACTGAGACGGTTGTTATGTTCACCAAACGTACGGCCAAAGATCACAACACCGTCAAGGTAGCACATGCATATCTCCCATTTTAGATCACGTAATACTGGGTCCATAAATCTTTTACAGGTGGTTGGAGCATTACAAAGGCCAAAAGGCATGACATTAAATTCTGTCACGGGCGGCTATTTTTGGCGACACCGCGTCACGGCAATTAACTGGCGCCGTACTCCCCGACTGACCGGGAGAAACGGCGGCGCTGAAAGGGAGCCGAGAAGAGCAGAATGGGGTGCTCTTCTTAGAACGTCGCCGCCGACGGTGAATCCTTTTGTAACTGTGGCGGCGTCTGCAAGGTCGTAGAAGGCCACGGTATACCCCGAAAAAGGATTAGACTACGAGACGCCACGGCTGAGAGCTAAGTGGTTGACCGTTCCCACGGAAAAAAAAAACGTGGGAAACGCTCTGGGGGCCAAGCCGTATGACAACAACCCGACAGGTTGTCACTCTCGCTAGTTGCGGGCCCTCTCCCAATTAAAAAGGGGTGGGTCAAAATATTTTTGGGGCGGAGTTTCCCATCAATTAAACGTGCATGATTGGACCCAGGTAGAGGTCTCTTGTCCCCCAGGAAGAGAGCGAGGAGAAACGAGGGGGATTTAAGCGCAGGATTTTGCCCTGCTAGGCAGACTAGTCGCTGACCAACATGGTCTAGAAACAGATCAACAAGCATCTCTTCTAGAAGTTTTTAGTGTGGCTCTGTATCGGCTGGCCACCTAAACTTAGCCGTTCGTCTAGCTGTGACGCGATATTAACGTCTGAAACGTAGACATCGGGACTTCGCATCGAGTTACCTCAACCTGCTCGAAGTCACCTGCAAGCACTAGCCTCCCGGAGCCACCAGCGTTTCAACACCGCCGACATCGCAGTCGTGCCAGAACTCTCTTCAACTTCTCGCATCCGATCGTCGGGGACACAACGCTGCCGGTCATCACACGTATGCCTTCACCTGTTTATATCTTCGAACTTTCTCCTCCGTCGTTCTATTCTTGTTAGTTTGTGTAGTTTGTAATAGTTCTCTCTCGTAAGCTGATTTATTGTTTCTGTTATATATTTCTTTAATTGTATCAAGTGTCGTTGTATTTTGTTAGTTGTATCGAAGTGTTGTATTAGATCCCGCGTGCTGCCATATCACTAGAGTAAAATTTGTTTTGTTTTCTCACGTCTCTGATCTCTTCACTGTCTCTGCTTGCGTACGGAACGAACCAACCTGCTGTCATTTCCGTCGCCGACTTCGCGCTGGCGACGCTAGAGTGGCAGCTTGTAACAAAACTGGCGTCCGCGAGACAGGACGTTCCGTACAAGAGTAAGACAGTGAGGGGTGAACGAGAACCGTGCGGACAGCGGGGTGATAGAGCCGCACAGTTAAAGTGGTTGCAGCCTGCATAAGATTGCGCTGATTTTATAGTGGCGTTATAGTGACAGTTTGCAGTATGGAGTGTATGAATTTGGATAAGTGGATCGCGCACGGTAAACAGTTAGGCCTCGAGGGCGCCGAACTGAGACAATGGGTTAAGGAGCAGCAGGAACAGGCGTTAGCCAGAGAAGAGCGGGCACTGGCCCGGGAGGAAAAGGAAAAAGAAAGGGAGAGAGAACGCGAAGAAAAGGAAAGAGAGCGCCAAGAAAAGGAAAGAGAACGCGTTGAAAGGGAGAGAGAACGAGAAGGGGCAAGGGAAGCGGCTAGGGAAGCCGGAGAACGGGAAGTGCAGTTACTGCAATTAAAGATTCGCCTCAATGAGAGTAGCAGTGTGAGCAGATCCAGCAGTGAGCACGGCGATACCGGAGAGGGGCCGAGTTTGAGAATACACGCAGGTAGACTGCTCGTCACCTTTGACGAAGGAAGGGACGACTTAGTTGCGTTTATACGCCGATTTGAGAGCATCGCCAGAGGGCAAAAGTGGCCTGAAAGCCAATGGGTGACGGCGCTTTCGACATGTCTTACAGGAGAGGCGCTAAGTGTTTATGGCAGGCTACCGCCTGCAGATGCAGCGGACTACACCAAGGTTAAAACCGCCCTCCTGAAGCGCTTTCGCTTCACGGCGGATGGGTTCCGAGACAAGTTTAATAAAGAGAGGCCAGTAGGGGGTGAAACAGCAACACAGTACGCGGCTCGCTTAAGACACTATTTCGATAGATGGGTTGAGCTGTCCAAAACTGAGACAGAATTTGAGTCCCTCCGAGCATTGTTGATTAGAGAGAGGTTTTTGCATGGATGTGGTTCGAACCTGGCATTATATTTGAAAGAAAGGAGGGCGGAATCTCTGGAAGACATGCTTGAGCTGGCAGACCAGTTTTTGGAAGCTCAGGGTGGAGCAAGCCTAGCGAAAACAAAGAAAGATGGTCCCATAACGGACGAAAAGGGGAAATACGAAAAAGGAGGCAACAGCCACTCACCTTTACCACGGTGCTATATTTGCAATCGTGGCAATCACCCACCGCACTTGTGTCGCAAAAGACCTGCCGCTAATGTAGCCATCGTCTGCTTCAAGTGTGGGAAAAAAGGACATAGGGCAAACGACTGCCGGTCAGGAGCAAATAACTCCCTCCAGGCGTCCTGCCTCTACGCACCAAGGGAAATGCGTGAGGATCCCATATGCGACGGGTATGTCGAGCTTAGGAATGGCGAAAAAGTCCCCGTCGTCAACGCCGTAAGGGTGACACCACCGAAAAATCTGGCCGAGAACCTACCAGTGGCCACGGGGACCCTCCGAGGCACAGACATATCAGTGTTGCGGGATACGGGGTGCAACACAGTAATCGTGCGGAGGAAGCTGGTGAAGGAAGATGAGCTGACAGGTACAAGCAGACTCGTCTACTTGGTTGACGGAACAGCGAGAATGCTGCCCGAAGCACGGATTGAGGTTGACACCCCCTACTTTACTGGCAATCTGACAGCACTATGTCTGCAAGATCCACTGTATGACCTCATTCTGGGCAATATCGAGGGCGTAAGACCTCCTAATGATCCCAGAAAGCAGACTGAAAAACCAGTCGCGACAAAGGAGTTAAGAGAAGAGCCTGTGGCAGCAGCTATAACCCGTTCCCAAGCGCACGCACAGCCGGGAAAATTTGCCAAGCTTCGTACGCCTGGGACCACGGCGGGATTGCCGGGAGATAACTATGGCTGTGAGCAGAGGGGAGATGCGACACTCAAACAGTGTTTTGAGAAGATCGGCAGGAAGCAAACATGCCGAAATAAGAAGGGAATCATAAAGTACAAAGAAGAACAGGGACTGCTGTACCGACAGTACACAGAGGCCAACGGACGGGTTGTACGCCAATTAGTCGTTCCGCTCTGCCACCGAGAAGCTGTGCTTAAAACGGCACACGATGGTATAATGGCAGGACACTTGGGCACGCAGAAAACCAAGGACCGGATCTCGGAGGAGTTTTTTTGGCCAGGCATCACAGCTGACGTGAAAAGGTTCGTCGCCTCATGTGACATTTGTCAGCGCACCGTACCAAAGGGCCGTGTACCACATGTTCCACTGGGGAGGGCACCCATAATCGACACCCCGTTCAAGCGAGTGGCGATCGATATAGTGGGACCGATTCAACCGCCCTCAAAGCATGGGAACCGATACATTTTGACTTTGATGGATTATGCCACCCGGTAACCAGACGCAGTGGCGCTCCCGAGTATCGAAACTGAGCGAGTGGCCGAAGCCCTGGTCGAGATGTTCTCCCGGTTTGGCGTCCCCCGCGAGGTACTGAGCGACCGTGGCACGAACTTCACATCGGACCTGATGAAGGAAGTAGCGCGGCTCCTTTCCGTGCGCCAGCTCCACACCACCCCATATCACCCCATGGCAAATGGCTTGGTGGAAAAATTCAACGGCACCTTAAAATTAATGTTGAAGCGCATGTGCGCCGAAAAACCGAGAGATTGGGACCGCTACCTGGCACCTCTCCTCTTTGCCTATAGGGAGGTTCCGCAGGCCAGTATGGGGTTTTCACCCTTCGAGCTTCTCTACGGCCGCCATGTGAGGGGACCTTTGGCGATACTGAAGGAGTTGTGGACGAACGCCGACTTGACTGAAGAAGCTAAGACGACGTACCAGCATGTCTTTGACCTTCGGAACCGTTTGGAGGAAACGTGCCGCCTGGCACACGAGGAGTTGGAAAAGGCCGGAGCACGGTACACGAAGCTGTACAATCGAAAGGCGAAAGAGCGGAGTTTCAACTCCGAAGACAAGGTACTGATTTTACTTCCAACCGACACGAACAAGCTGCTGCTGCAATGGAAGGGCCCTTTTGAAGTCCGGGAAAAAAAAAGGTGAAGCTGACTACGTCATAGACACGGCTGGCGGCAGAAAAATCTTCCACGCCAACTTACTAAAAAGATACGAGGAGAGGGACAGCCCCTCCACCAAGGTGTGCAACGTGACATTTGGTGTTGTGGAATCAAGCGAGGACGAGAATATTCCAACCCCTGACTGGCTGAAAGTAGAAGGGGAAGAAGACGTGAAGCTCTCCGACAAACTGGACGCTCAGCAGATCGGACAGCTGCAAATAATTGTCAGGGAACACGCTCGTATTTTCTCGGATGTCCCGGGCAAAACTGACTGGGTCCACTGCAACCTCGAACTCACCACGAGTAACCCCGTCCACGTGAAACAATACCCTCTTCCATTTGCAACACGGGAAGGTGTAGAAAAAGAAGTGCGGGAGATGGAGAAACTCGGCATCATTGAGAAATCAGAGTCCCCTTATAATTCGCCAGTCATTTTGGTAAAGAAACCCGAAGGGACAAATCGACTGTGTATCGATTTTCGACGCCTGAACAACGTTCTGGTGGCCGACTCCGAACCTATGACAAGAACTGACGCGGTGTTTGCTACAGTGGGAAAGAAGAAGTATTTCTCGAAGCTCGACTTCGTGAAGGGCGATTGGCAGATCCCGCTGACCGAAGAGTCCAAAGCGAAGACGGCCTTCTCGACGACATCGGGACTATATCAGTTCCGCTTCATGCCATTCGGCATCAAGACAGCGCCGGCTGTATTTGCTAAGTTGATGCGGAAGGTCGCAGAAGGTATACCCGGTGTGGACCACTACTACAATGATGTACTGGTAGCCACCGAGACATGGGAGGAGCACCTGAGGTCCCTGGGACTGCTTTTTGAGCGCATACAGAGGGCTGGGCTTACAGTGCGCCCCAGTAAATGCTAACTTGGGAAGAAGAAAACGACTTCTTGGGACACCGAGTTGGCAGGGGCAGATTGCAACCACTGGGGAAAACACTCGACAAGATCGAAGCTGCACCACGCCCTTCAACCAAGCGACAAGTGCGCGCCTTCCTCGGTTTGACCGGGTACTATCGGAAATTTATCCCGAATTACGCAGAAGTCAGCGCTCCCCTTACAGATTTAACTCGGAAGGGCGAAGCTAACTCGGTGAAATGGACAGCAGCCCACGAGGAGGCTTTTCGAAGTCTCAAACAACATGTCTCGACGGAGCCGATACTACGGCTACCAGATTTGCACCAACCATTCATACTTCGAACGGACGCATCGGACACAAGTTTCGGAGCCGTGCTCATGCAGGCCCACGAAGGCAAGCTCCACCCCACAGCTTATGCCAGCCGAAAGCTGCTTCCACGGGAGGCTTCCTATAGTACCATCGAACGCGAATGTCTCGCGTTGGTATGGGAAATTCAGAAATTTTCCATGTACTTATATGGTGTACATTTTTGTGTCCAGACAGACCACCAGCCTCTGAGTTATATCCAACGGGCAAAACAGCTGAACGCTCGAGTACTTCGATGGAGTTTGCTACTCCAAGAGTACCAGTTCACCATTACGCATATAAAGGGTAGCGAAAACGTGGGAGCCGATTACTTGAGCCGGATATAGTTCTTTAGGTCTATGAGCATGTTGTTTTTTTTTCCTTCGTCGGTTGTTTTCTGTTTGTATGTACGTATTTCATTGTATAAGAAGTGTATTTTGAGTTATTCTCTTTTTGCTTGGTGCATTGGTTGTTTTACTTGCTGCAATGCACATTGAAAGATTGCCCTACAGTAAAGGAGCGCACCTGTTCCGTTTTGTTTCGTAGTATACATTCGTGCAGTGTATTCTGTATTGATGGCTGCCGTACACGGCTATTTCCTCTTCTTGGTTGTATGGCGCATTGATACTGTTGCGTGTAAATGAAGCTGGTACTCTAACAATTGTTTGTTTTTCCTTTTGTTGTTACTTTGATGCACTCTGCCTATGTATGTTGTGTATGAGAGGGACAGTCCTCATGCCTCGCTTGTTGGTGGTGTTTTGTTCCTTGTTGTCGAAAAAATTCCCCTCCATTAAAACAAATGTTATGAATAACATTCTGAAAGTGGGGGGCAATGTCACGGACGGCTATTTTTGGCGACACCGCGTCACGGCAATTAACTGGCGCCGTACTCCCCGACTGACCGGGAGAAACGGCGGCGCTGAAAGGGAGCCGAGAAGAGCAGAATGGGGTGCTCTTCTTAGAACGTCGCCGCCGACGGTGAATCCTTTTGTAACTGTGGCGGCGTCTGCAAGGTCGTAGAAGGCCACGGTATACCCCGAAAAAGGATTAGACTACGAGACGCCACGGCTGAGAGCTAAGTGGTTGACCATTCCCACGGAAAAAAAAACGTGGGAAACGCTCTGGGGGCCAAGCCGTATGACAACAACCCGACAGGTTGTCACTCTCGCTAGTTGCGGGCCCTCTCCCAATTAAAAAGGGGTGGGGTCAAAATATTTTTAGGGCGGAGTTTCCCATCAATTAAACGTGCATGATTGGACCCAGGTAGAGGTCTCTTGTCCCCAAGGAAGAGAGCGAGGAGACACGAGGGGGATTTAAGCGCAGGATTTTGCCCTGCTAGGCAGACTAGTCGCTGACCAACATGGTCTAGAAACAGATCAACAAGCATCTCTTCTAGAAGTTTTTAGTGTCGCTCTGTATCGGCTGGCCACCTAAACTTAGCCGTTCGTCTAGCTGTGACGCGATAATAACGTCTGCAACGTAGACAACGGGACTTCGCATCGAGTTACCTCAACCTGCTCGAAGTCACCTGCAAGCACTAGCCTCCCGGAGCCACCAGCGTTGCCACACCGCCGACATCGCAGTCGTGCCAGAACTCTCTTCAACTTCTCGCATCCGATCGTCGGGGACACAACGCTGCCGGTCATCACACGTATGCCTTCACCTGTTTATATCTTCGAACTTTCTCCTCCGTCGTTCTATTCTTGTTAGTTTGTGTAGTTTGTAATAGTTCTCTCTCGTAAGCTGATTTATTGTTTCTGTTATATATTTCTTTAATTGTATCAAGTGTCGTTGTATTTTGTTAGTTGTATCGAAGTGTTGTATTAGATCCCGCGTGCTGCCATATCACTAGAGTAAAATTTGTTTTGTTTTCTCACGTCTCTGATCTCTTCACTGTCTCTGCTTGCGTACGGAACGAACCAACCTGCTGTCATTCCCGTCGCCGACTTCGCGCTGGCGACGCTAGAGTGGCAGCTTGTAACAAATTCAAATAAGCCATCCGAAGTTATGAAAGCAGTCTTTTCTTTGTCGCCGGATTCCATAGGTATTTGCCAATAACCTGACCAAAAATAAAGCGTTGAAAAATAGGAAGCGGCATGCAAGCAATCTATGACGTCCTCAATCCGTGGTAAGGGATATACATCTTTCTTCGTTACAGTGTTTAGACGCCTGTAATCTACGCAGAATCTCCAGGAACCATCATTTTTCCTGACAAGAATTACCGGGGCTGCCCACGAGCTGGACGACTCTTGCACGACGCCTTTGTTCAGCATGTCCTTTACTTGTTCGGCGATAACTTTGCGCTCAGAGGATGACACTCGATAGGGCTTTTGGCGGATGGTGTGTGCAGAGCCAGTGTCTATTCTGTGACGAGCGCGGGACGAGGGCAACTGAAGGGGTGCATCTCTATGTTTGAAGTCGGAAGCCGCAACATGCCGGGAAAGGACCTGCACCAGCGCTTGCCGTTCCGTCGTACTGAGAGTCTGGCTGATCATAGCGAGCATTAGATCTTCATTATGGCGAATATCACAAGCAGAAGAAGAGGTGGGGAGGTCCGTAGCTATTGCTGCTATCGAGTTGCATGAGGCTTCATCAAAGAGAGCTATCTTCATCTGGCGAGGAAGCACAACCGGCGTGGTAGAACAGTTCAGCGCCTACAATGTTGCTACTCTTTTTGTCATGCACACAACAGAACAAGGCACAAGTATGTCTCTCTTAAAACAGTTCTTGCGCAGAGGCCCCACTACTAGGTCAACACAAGCATCATCAATCGCTGTGGAAGAGACTCAAACGGGTGTCAGGCACCAAGATGGTGCTATCACTTCAACAATCACAATAAGTGTGTTCCTGTCTTCGCCACGGTAGTCTTCTTCGGAAAGCGACGGTAGAAACAAATTGTTTAGTGATATTTCCCCACTACCGCAGTCAACGGAAGCACCGCATTGCTCCAGAAAATCGATACCAAGAATGACATCGTGCGAACAACGAGATAGAACCAGAAATTCCGATACAAATACTTTTCCAGCCAATGAAACACTGACAGCACATACACCAAGAGGGTTAAGCCACTCGCCGCCTACACCACGAAAGGTGATTGTATCGTCCCATGAAAACATAACTTTGCGACCTAAGCGGTTTCTGAAGGCGAGGCTCATCACAGACACAGTCGCCCCAGTGCCAACTAACGCCATCGTCGGTATTCCATCAATCAACACATTCACTTTGTTTTTGATCATAACAATAGGCAGAGGTATATCTTGAAAAGACCGTCCGGCGACCTCACCTCCATTGGCCGCGGATGCTAGTTTCCCGGCAGCGGAGAAGAACGACGCAGAGGAGACGGCGAGCGACGAGAACGGTTGGATGGTGGTGTCAAACTCCGCTCGGATGCTGGCGAATCACTGCGTCTGGTCTCGTGCGAAAAACGGTCCCTTAGAAACAAGTCGGTGGTCTGCAGGTCATATGAAGCACCGGGTCTTGGTGGCGAAGACATGGCTGGTGTCCTTCGTGATTAGCGGCGTCGTTGGCCGCAATACCGAGCAATATGCCCAGTGACACCACAGTTGTAGCACACGGGAGGGTCGCGGTTTATAGTATATTGGAAGGAACGAATTTTGGGCCGCTGCTGTCGGTGAGGAAGTTCGTTATCACGCGAAAAACGGGTTTCTGCCACTCTCTGGAATTCATTGTATTCGTCGTAAGTTCATCTTGGTAGTAGGGTTGGTACTGTCCTTACCGCAGCGGGACGTGGTCCGGCTGAGAGCCCTGAGTATAAGAATGTGGCTGTGCTCGTCGTGATCGTGCGTCATAGGCAGGGCCTCTATCGTATAGACGTGGCTGATACTGAGGTGTGGCATCAGAATCCTCAAAGCCCTCCGCCACTCGGTGCGAGGAGAATGAAGCAACGTTTCTCTAGAACTCTGGTGGCTGATAGGAGGGATGAGTGCTTGGGCGGTTTGCCACTTGCGCGTACAGGCCGAGTTCTTCACGTTTTATCTGCCGGATTGTTGTTGCAAGATCAAGCGCCTGGTTGCTGTCTATGCTCGCGATGGTCGTCACATTAGGTAGCCTGCTGAGCTTTGGAGTGATGCGCCTCGTCTTTAGTTGCTCAAAATTGCGGCAATGACGAATGACGTCGGTGACAGATGTCAAGGTGTCTTTCGCAATGAGGAAACTGTAAACATCCTCGGCGATTCCCTTTAGAATGTGCCCGACTTTGTCTTCCTCAGACATTCCGGAGTCAATGGTCCTACATAGCTTTATGACTTTCTAAATGTAGGTCGTGCAAGTTTCACCTGGCACTTGAGCACGTTGCATTAGCGTCTGTTCTGCTCTTTTCTTTATCATTGATGGGTCGCCGAAACGCTCTTCGGTTTCAGAAACAAATCTGTCGCACGTCGTTAGCGTTTCCTCCCGATTCTCGTACCACATTAATGCAGTATCCGTCAGAAAAAACGCGACGTACAAAAGCTGAGAAGCGGCATCCCATTTGTTAGCGGCGCTCACCCGTTTGTAATAGATAAGCCAAGCCTCGACGTCTTCATCTGGTCTGCCGGCAAAGGGACGAGCATCTCTCATTTGTGGAGCCGAACTGGTCGGCGCAGAAGTCGAGAGGGGTCGTTGCACCTCTCGAGTGGAGGTGCACCCAGCACCTCCACCACAACTGTAACAGCGAGGTGTGATAAGATGGTTTTATTTACAGGAGGTGAACGATGGTCGTTTGCGGCAGCACACTGCGATCGTGCCAAGGTTCCTCGTCTTCCTCTGCTTCGCTTCTTTACCTTTTTCTAGTCTGTTGCAATATATATATATATATATATATATATATATATATATATATATATATATATATATATATATATATGCGTGCGCGCGCGTGTGTGTGTGTCAGTTGGCCTTGTCGATGAAAAGAGGTAGCGGAGAAAAGCGGCAAGTATGTAGTAGCCAGTTATACAATCCGTGTAGCTCATGTATTGCTTCACAACCATGATGCCACAGATAGCGCAGGTATATATTTGACTCCTGTATAAAAGAACGGCAACAGTGCGCACTATCCGCTTGATTGTCAGTACATTTTACGTAGAAAAAAACAGAGTTGCTACGTCGTTAGCATATAGCAAGCGGTGACAAGCGGCGCCTGTTTGTGTGCTTGCGTCGATGAAAATTTGCTGCTACTACGATTGTAAATAGGCGCGCACTGACGCAGATTTCACGGGCTCGTTTACTCTCGCTTGTACCTTATTCAGGACCTAGCAAGAGCGGATGTGTAAACTTCTGTATGAAAAAAGGTGCTGAAAAGGCTTTATGGTCAAAACGTAAATACACCATGTGCGTTAACATATTTCGTGCTCGTAGTACCGCGAGTAATAGTAAACCTCAATTCCGGCGATACATAAAGTTTCTTATGCATACATGACAGGAAACTCTAGCGCTGGTGTTCCTATATGGAAGCTGCCGCGCGTGGCACTTCAGTCAGCACGGACTGGATGCACCGACGGATCCACTGTTAAAGGGAGCTCCTCCGTGGATGTCATGATCAGATTTCACTGTCTGGCAAAAGCATAGTGACTTAGATTTTCATAAGACCACGTATGATTAACTGCTCTGACTTCTTTGGTCAGACAAGCGCCATGCATGAACATTATTTCCTTACTTCCTGTAAGAAGGCCAACAAAATGTAGGGTGCTCACTGTAGTGTTCGTTTTAACAAAGAACTCTACTCTACACGAATTCATCAGAACGTCGTACTTTCAGCTTCGTTTGTCTTCGGGTGGCCTACATACGCTCTGTAGCAAGACAATTAGTTTTAGCAAATGTTCAACAGTTCCACTTCACCATCTCAACTTTTTTGTTTCGCTAATGCAATTATTCTCGTGAAGTCCACAATGATCCGTGCTTTTATCGGAAATGAAAAGACGTAAGCACAACAATAAACAAAGCCACCAGTGTGTTCACAGCTGCAAGCACGAATCAATCATATGGTTGCTGGACAATCGCCGTACCGTAGGTTGCTCCAGACACAAGTGGGAAACTCTCTGGATTTAGGCTCTTCCATTGTTGTCAAAAATGAAGTGCAGAGTGGGACGCTCTTCGGCAAATTGTTGCTAATCCAATCACACGTTCGTTTATGCATAGCGCGAAACATCTTTCAGAAATGACAGCCTGCTATTGCAGCGCCTGTGTTAGCCTTGGTTGTAACACTCAAGTGCATGCAGAAAGGATCTATACCACTTTTCAAACCATATTTCGCTCTACTTTTATATATTGCTTCGCTGGCGCACACACACACAAGCCAATGGAAAGGCGGTGCGTGCCAGTGTGCTTTAGACAGGATACTGTGCGTAGTTAGCGTCATATACTTGAAAGCTATAAATTTTCACCTGCCCGAGTTTCACTTACGTGTAATTGTATATCAGTTCGCTTTTCATTAAAGCATTTTTATACGTTTCTTTACGGCACAGCTCTACGGTGACCGTTTTCAAGTTTCTAGCATGACAGGATGCTGCCTGAACGTTGTGAAATTGTTATGGTGAGAACATTGCATAGGTCATTTCAAGGCCGTGTAGCAAAATACCTTATAGATTTACCGATAACTACTTTGTGATGCTGGATTGCGGGCGTTGAGCCTTACCGAAGGTTTGAGTATTTTATGGAATTCCACAAGGTTTTCGTACCTTTAATTTTCCACCACCAACTTCCAACTAATGCTCTCATACCGTTTGGGAATTTGCAATGCATTATAACTGCAATAACGCCCCGCCGCGGTGGTCTAATGGCTAAGGTACTCGGCTGTTGACCTGCAGGCCACGGGATCGAATCCCGGCTGCGGTGGCTGCATTTCCGATGGAGGCGGGAATGTTGTAGGCCCGTGTGCTCAGATTTGGGTGCACGGTAAAGAACCCTAGGTGTTCGAAATTCCCAGAGCTCTCCACTACGGCGTCTCTCATAATGATATGGTGGTTTTGGGACGTTAAACCGCACATATCAGTCAACTGCAATAACGCATGTTAGGCCTCGGAGTCTTGGGCCAGGAATCCTGTCATTTTGATTGATTCAGCCCTCTAGCAGGTTATCTGATACCATTCTTGCTGCAAGAATGCAGGTAAAATATTGCGCAGTAACAAGCCACACATATGCTGATGGCCAGTTTGGAAGAAACTATAATAAAAGCTAAATGTGCAAAGGAGTTACACCGACGCATGCCCAAACAAAAAAAGAAGACAAAGAAAACCCGCAAACACATGCTCTGGCTTGCGTTGTGACTCGTTTATATATGCGTGAATCAGGCTGATTGACTAATGGGCTAGTTGGTATGATTCGACATTTCGCTGTATTCATATCTTCGTCATGTAGTTTGCACTGTTCTAAATAATATGAATAGGCCGTTTGTGCGCTGCTCTATTGCTATCAGATACAAGCTGAAAGATACTCGTTGTCTCTCCTAATCTCAGAGGCAGTGGTCCTGCTGAGTTATGCGGAAGATACAAGGATAAGAAAATTGCAATCTTCTCTGTGCGTACAAGGCTGATAGGGGAAGAAAGGCAGGAATAGATTCGTTTTTCAACGCCTTATATTATCTGAAGTCTGTACAATACGCGTAAATCAGATGGGCGAATGGCTAGTCGCCAGAACGCAAACTATCGCGATTATTTCATATTTTGCGCTGAAGGAATCGTTTAATCATTTACATTGTCTTGTAAGTGGCAGATGGCTTAGTAAAAGATTATGAAAACACATGTACAATGTGACACTGCGTATTGCAGGCTATCTGTGTAAGCACTACCGAAACAGCAATTTCACTCTTCTGTGAAGTACGTGAGGGTGCTTCGCAGATGCGATGATAAGTCACTCAAAAAATAAGAGAAGCCAGAAAAGAAAAGGCCTTTGCAAGGGCTACGGCGGAAGTACGGACGCAGCTGTCTTTGAACAACAGCTGCGTTAGTCCCATTCTATATGTCCCTTTTAAATAAAACAATGTGTTTCCTATCGTTTTAAGGGCGAAGCTTCTTAAGGCGTGAGCCTGTCCATACTCCGTCGTTGTCGTACGTAGCCACCGGGATTCGAGATGGGAGATGGTGGTACTTGGAGTGATTCTTGATTGGAGTACTTGTCCAATTATATATGGACGCACGGACGAACAAACAGACAGACTAGAAGACGGACGGACAGATGGATGGACACATGGATGGGCGGACGCACGGACAGACGGAAGGACGCATGGATGGGCGCATGGATGGTCATGCGGACAGACGGACGGAAGCATGGACGGGCTGACGGGCGCTTCGCCCCACTCACCATCATTCACTCCGGGGATATGCTGTGGTTGTTCTCTTGATGTTCGGCAATATATGGTAAGGTAGGCTACGTTAGGACCGGCTATCTCAACATCGGCACAGTAGTGTACAAGTTAAACATAAAAAAAATCTGCAGATCTCAGATAGTGGGAATCGATGATATGTGAAGCACGATTGAGAAGTGTTAATATGTAACTTTAAAATCACCACAACGTTACGACGTGGAGGTAAATGATGCCGTACATGACTGCCGTGTCATTATTATCATGTTTGGATGTCTCGTTTACCTTCGTCATCAATTCACGTCACGTATACCATATTGAGTACATGTGGAGCTAGCCGAACGATCGCCAGCACGCGTGGTATGTTTTCATGTTCTCACATTACACATGTCAGCATTATCATGTTTGCACCAGTCATATATTTCGTCATCCATTGACATCACGTAACACCAAATTTAGTATATGTGGAGCTAGCGGAACGGCTGCGAGTGCATCATTAAGGGCCCACTATATTCCAATGTAGCGTTGACGCGTGCACTCGCTGGGCACAGCGACGCACATTAGCCAAGCGCGACCACTCTATAGTCTGGCGCCAGGCGCGACCATCGTGCGCCAGCGCGGCCCGACGGCAACCAATGTGAAAAGTGACACGCTGCATTTCGCGCGGATGCGTTACTCAGACAACACTGCGTCTCCCTCTTTTCGTGACGGAGGGACGCCGGATGCGCTGAAACGCGCATGCGTCAGAACAACGCAGCACGGCGCGCGCCTTCCAGTATATGACAGGACCGGCACCTGGCGTGGGAATGCGAGCGTGACGCGATGAAATGAACGCCGGCGAGCACGCGCACCGCGTTACATCGAAATGTATGGGCGCCTTGAATGTGGCATGTAGTCATGTTCTCACATGACACGCATCTCATGCTTATCATGTTCACACCAGTCACATACCTTCGTCATCCATTGGCATCACGTAATACCAAATTCGACATATGTTAAGCTGTGAAATGGCCGTGAGCGCATCATCAGTATCGCATGTGGTCATGTTAGATGACACGCATGTCGTGATTATCATGTTTAGATGTGTCATTTGCCTATGTCGTCCGTTCGCGTTGCGTAATACCCAGTTTGGTACATGTGAAGCTTGCGAAACAGCCACGAACGCGTCATGGACGTAGCATGTAGTCATGTTCCTACTTCACACGCAACTCATGTTTATCATGTTTGCACCAGTATCATTCTTTCGACATCCATTAACGTCCGGTAATACCAAATGTGGTATGATTGAAGCTCGCGAAACGGCCGCCAGCGCATCAGGAGGGTGACGTGTACTCATGTTTCTACGTGACAGGCATCTCAAGATTATCATGTTGCACCAGTCACATACCTTCGTCATGCGTTCATGTACTGTAATACCAAACTTGGTATATGTGACACTAGCGAAACGGTCGCGAGCGCATTACGAGCGTGGCATGTAGTCACGACTGGCATGTCATGATTTTCGTGTTACTCTGTCGCTTTTGTTCGCCATGCAATCATGACATACCATACCAGTTTTGCAACATGCCATGTGAACGAAACCACCGCAAGAGCTGCAAGACAATGAAATGTAAATCATGACATTCATGACATACATATGACTTTTATGTTATGACTAGTGATATATGTTTTTCATGCAGTCATGTTATGCCATACCAATTTTCGTATCGATACCATTATCGAAATGGCCAGGAGAGCTAAAGGGGGTAGGTGGCTGGATAAATAGATAGATAGATAGATGGATAGATACTCTCAAGGTCGCCGAAGGTCACTAAGAAATGCTTCGCATTTAAACGTAGAAAGGTTAAAGATAAAAGATGAAAAAAATTGACAGATCCCACGTACAGTAGGAATCAATGATATGCGAAGCACGAATAAGAAATGTTCATATGAGACTTTAAAATCAGCACAACATTACGAGGTGGCAAATGATGTCTTATATAATTTACGTGTCATGATTATCATGTTTGGATGTGTCGTTTACCTTCGTAATCTATTCACGTCAAATGATACCAAATTTAGTATATGTGGAGCTAGCGAAACAGCTGCGAGCACGCTATGAGCGTGCTATGTTGTCATGTTCTTAAATGACACGCCTGTCAGGATTATCATGTTTGCACCAGTCATATATTTCGTCATCTATTTCGTCATCTATCGATGTCAGGTAACACCAAATTAGGTGTATGTGGAGCTAGTAAAACGGCTGCGAGCACATCACGAAGGGCTAAATATACTCCAATGTAGCGCTGACGCGCGTGCACGCTGGGCACTTTGACGCTGCATTATAAAAACGCGAGTACTCTATAGCGTGACGCTAGGCACGACCAGCGTATGTCAGCGCGGCCCGACTGCAACCGGCACGAAATGCGACATGCTGCATTTCGCGCCGATGTGTTACCCAGAGAACACTGCGTCTCCGTCTGTTCGTTACGGAGAAACGCCAGACGCTCTGATACACGCATGCGTCAAAGCAACGCAGCGCAGCGCGCGCCTGCGAGTATATGGCAGGACAGGCACCTGGCGTGGAACGCCGGTGTGACGCGACGAAATGAACGCCGGCGAGCACGCACACCGCGTCACGTCGAAATGCATGGGCGCCTTGAATGTGGCATGTAGTCATGTTCTAACATGACACGCATCTCATGATTATGATGTTTGCAACAGTCACATGCCTTAGTCATTTTTGACGTAACGTAGTACCAAACTTGGCCTATGTGAAGCTAGCGAAACGGCCGCGAGGGCATCATGAGCATGGAATGTAGTCATGTTGTTACATGACACGGATGTCAGGATTCTCATGTTAGGCTTATTCGCTTGTGTTCAACATACAATCATGTCATACCGTACCAGTTTTGCAACATGCCATGTGAACGAATCCAACGCAAGAGCTGCAGGACCATGAAATGTATATAATGACATTCACAATATACATGTCATGATTTTCATGTTATGACCAGTCAAATATGTTCTTCATACAGTCATGTTATGCCATACCAAGTTTGGTATTGATACCATTATCGAAACGGCGAGGAGAGCTAAAAGTCGTAGGCGGCTAGATAGATAGATAGATAGATAGATAGATAGATAGATAGATAGATAGATAGATAGATACGCTCAATGTTGCCGAAGTTCGCTATGAAATGCTTCGCATTTAAAAACTAATTAGAGGCACTATGTACATACTGCATGCAGTATAGGGCTTATAATGCCTGAAGGAGCACACTAAGTATGGTCCTAGTCCAGTTCATATATCGGGGTCACTTTGCGGATAGAGTCCGTACAGATAGTGGCAAGGTATAATATGAACTAAAGACAGTTGATTAGATTTGTGTCCTTAAAAAATGACGGAGGGCGCTCACTGCGCTCATTTGATTATCGAAATGTGGCCACGGTCCAAGTATTTTCCAATCAGAAGTGGTCGTCTGTCGAGTCGGTTCAAACGATCCCCCAGTTCAGCGCGTTGTGGATCATATTGCGGATCTTCTCTAAAAATATGTTCTTCTGACGCATCGACATGATCACAGTGGTTGCAGTGTGGGGACAACCCTCTTTTTATGCGGCATAGGAAGTGACGAGTTTATACATGCTATTCGTAAATCGGCTGTATATATCCTATCGTGGATTGCATAAGCATGGCCTTCTGCGCCATTGCTGGTTTTTGTTGTTGTTGCTTTTTTAGTTGTTCGGGTGCCTGTTGTATGCTTTCGGCAGTGTCCCAACAAGAAGGTTAGATTCGTTTAGGGCGGTGCCTCTCGTAAGTTATTGTTTATTCCTGAGTTGAGTGCGGGTTTTTCTTTATTTTTCGGTGAAAAAACTCAAACGTACAAGTATATTCCAAAAATATGCGATGTCCGGGCGCCGCTGCTGACACACGTGATTTAGAATAGAACATCAAAGACGTTGAAGTGCAACACTGCCGGTATGTGAGTATTCATTCGAAATGTAAGAATTAAAGCCTTTTTTAATCTCACCGTTGTATATGACTAAAAATAATAGCAAACACAGGTCTTGATATTTCATTTCCTAACCTGTGGTTGAACGTAAAAATAAACCCCTTGTCTCGGTGATTAAGCTCCGGGCTTCAGCCGTAGGAATGTTTTGGACGTTCTTCTTACTTTCCTTCACGAAACGAAGCAAGGGCAATCCTTACCTTCTGTTTTTATAAGTATTCTTTCATCAGGAATAAAATAATATTTACAGAGTAGGTAGGATCACAGTTTTGTTTATATATTTAAATGCTCTTCACGATACACATTCAGCTGTTGAACCTGTACGAACAAGCAAAATATTACTGCACACTGTGGATTTTAACAGTTAGGTAATATGTCAAATAATTAAAATTTGATATTTTAAGCACAATATTCACCTTTGAACGAATGATAGACACTGTATGGCGGAGTCTTAAGTGAAAAACTTGCTTATGTTACCTTGACGACATCGTCATATTTTCTTCAACATTTGAAGAGCACTTGCAGCGCCTAGATGAAGTTCTGAGGTGTCTCGCAGTTTCTGGCCTTCAGCTCAACACCAAAAAGTGCCACTTTGGATGCAAAAGTATTAAAGTACTTGAACATCTCGTCAGCAAAGATGGAATCCGGCCTAATCCCGACAAGATCACTGCCGTTCTTCACTTCCCGGTGCCTGAACGCGCCAAAAAGCTCCGAAGCTTTCTTGACCTTGCGTCGCACTTCCAGCGCTTTATACGAGACTTCGCCAACATTGCTGCACCACTTCACGTCATACATATGGTCGGACGAATGGCAAATGGCTTTTGACACCTTAAAACGTGCCCTCACGTCTGAGCCAGTGCTTTGTCATTTCGATAACGCCGCACCCACTCTCCTCCATACTGATGCCAGCGGACACGGACTCAGCGCTGTACTTTTGCAACGAACAGAACGTTATGGCGAACGTGTGATCGCATACGCTAGTCGCACCCTCACAGCAGCAGAGAAAAACTACACCATCACCGAGCAGGAGTGTCTCGCTGTTGTCTGGGCCAACCACAAGTTTCGACCATATCTTCACGGCGGCCACTTTAGCATCGTCACTGACCACCACGTTTTGTACTAGTTGTCGACGTTGAAAAGTTTGTCTGGACGTTTCGGTCGCTAGATACTTTGTCTCCAAGAATACGAGTTCGACTTTACCTACAAATCCGGCAAGAAACACAACGATGCCAATGCCTTTAGCCGCTATCCTTTACCATCCTCATCAGGCACTCCTGGCCTGTCGCCAACTGTCAGTAAAACATCAAGGCGTCTCTGTCAGTTCATTCACTCACCGCTGTCGACTGCCTTTCTGCCTTCAGCAACAAGATGTTCGCATCCCACCAACGCAGCAACACTTACTGTCGCTCTATAATGCAGCGCCTGCAAGGCTCCTCTCGTCCTCCCAACGCCCACGCCCATTGACAGCTGCGCAGCTTCAAGACTGAAAGCTCCATTCTTTACCGCTTTGTCTTTTACCCCGAAGGACAGTGCTGGGTTCCTGTCGCACTTAATTCCCCAAGGACACAGATTTCGGAGGTGTTTCACAATGTCCCCAAGGCAGCTCATCTCGGTTTTCAAAAAAAAAAAAACCTATGAATGCATCCGCAGTCGCTTTGCCTGGCCTGGGCTTTCCACCTGCGTAGCGCGATATGTTGCGTCATGCTCGCTCTGCCAACGCCGCAAGCGACCCACTTCCTCCCCGGCCGGTCTCCGACAACCTCTCCCGTGTCATGACGCTCCCTTCAATGTCATTGACATTGACCTCTACGGACCACTACCAATATCAGCTAGCGGCAAGCGCTGGATTGTCACAGCAGTTGATCACTTAACAAGGTACGCCGAAACAGCTGCACTTCCTTCAGGATCAGGAGAGGACATTACGACATCTTTCTGTAGGCAATCTTTCTAAAACATGGTGCATCACGCATCCTATTGAGCGACCGTGGCAAGGCGTTTCTATCGAAACTACTCGAACAAGTCCCCTGTTGTCATGCCATCCGCTGGCCGTTTTCGTGGTACGGAGGTACGTGTCGCGCTTAAAACCATTCGTTCGACATACACCACCGTCATAAACAGCGGCCACATTGACCGCTTCCGCGCGTGCGGGAAATGAACGTAAGCACAATATTCGCTCTGTTTGATCTTCATCTTCTTCATCTGTATATAATCATCATCACAAAAAACGTCGTCTTCGTTCGAAGCGTTGATCAGGTGATTCGGCCTAATAAACGCCGTCAAGACCCCAACGCTGCTACTGTCTTGCAGAGGGGATCATGATTATATACAGAAGAAGAAGATGAAGGTCAAACACTGTGAATATTGTGCTTACAATATGAACAATTCTGGACCGATTTTGTAGTGTGGGCATGGGCTATATAGGAAAGAACATCATCATCGTAATCACCACCATTACGTGGATGCGCGTGATCGCAACCCCGAAGAGAACAAGAAACAAGAAAGGCCAGCGGCAATAAAAGAAGCTTGCCAGCTTGCCATAGGACATGCCGAATGCTCTACCTTTTCACCACGGTAAGCCAGGTTCACATAGCTCTCGTTTCTGACACGGTATGAATCTCAGAATGTAGTGGCATAAGTTTATTTACGCTTGAAACAACGGAGAGCGAGCTAATCCCATACCGAGTGCCATCGCGAACTATGGCTCTACTCAAAAAGTCTAAACGAGCACTCTAGGCTCTTTTCTTATAGGAATTTTAATTTGGTTCTTTTTCACAGCAAGCCGAAGAAGCTTAAGAAAAAAAAAACCTTTGGTGAGGTTCCCCGAAGCGAGCTTGGTCACCTTGCATTATTCGAGCAAACAATATTTCATGCCTGCTTCTCTGTATTTTCGTTGCTTTTTGTAATGTTGGAAATTAAAAGGTCATGCCACATTCTATATAACAGTTTTTCTTTGCTATCATTCTTTTTGTGCTCAAAGGCGCATTACAGAGGTGATTCACCGCGAAATGCAATGCACCGCGTAATGCACACCCTGCGATTAGAGCATTTCGACGATAGTGGCAGTTGTAAGTAATGTCAATTGCTTTTTTTTCTGCTCGGGTGTACTTTTAGATCTATCTGAGAACCGCTACATCTGCGCGTGTTCTTGAGGGTATTAAACCATGAGGAAGAAAGTGAGTCTGTTTTCTGCAACCCTTGCGCGTGCAGAGCTTGTTACCACAGACGATTCCGGACTCAGTTGAATGCACGTTTTCAGGACAGCTGCTATAATCGAAGCTGTGTACATCGAGAGCGGTGCAGAGAGCTTCGGCGTTTGAAAAGCAGCCCAGCGTGGCGTAGTGCTGTCTTTTATGAAACATGCATCGAACAATTTAGCCATATCACTGGTTTTTGTACAAGCTCTGAAGTAAGCTTAGTTATTCGCATCATGCGCGAAATCTTATCAAAGAAATCTACCGCAATCGCGAGCCGCAATATGTGCCGAGCATTGCTGACAGTCTGTGGGTTTACACCACCAAGCCATTTCGAAAAATGGAAGCACGCCCTCGAAGTCTTCCATGCACATTAAACCGCTAAATATCACAGTGATTCCCAGAAGGCAGCCGATAATTTTCTTCAAACTTTCTTAAAGGGGCCCTGCAGCACTTTTTGAGAATGGTCAGAAAGTGCTGCCGATTAGTATTTGAGGCTCCCGAGAACACGCGAGCCAAATGTAACGCAGCACGCGGCCTGGAATTCACAATAAAGCATCAAAACCAGCTAAAATTGCTTCCTCATTCCTTGACAAATGATGGGAGACGCTAAACAATCACACGTAGATTGCCCATCTATCAGCCATTGGCTTAATTGAACATGGCGCACTCGGTTGTTACCGAGATCGCCGCGAGAGGCCGTCACTTGTCCACGCTTGCGCGCGCGATCGCACTGAAAAAAGCCGAATGTTCGCTCAAAAAAAAGAAAAAAATGTCAAGTTCACGAGGCGCGTGTGACGTCTTTTGTTCACCCCTCCCATTTCTCGCTGCTTACTTTTCTGTATTTTCGTCGGCACGAGAGAAGCGAGAATGTGACTGCAGCGTGTGACAAATCTTTGTACTCCGCTCGTACTGGACGGATTCTTAAAATTTTCACGCCGTTGAATTTGTGACGCAATACACTTTTTTGAAGTGGAATAAACTCGTGGTTACTCGAAAAGTGTTTCAGGACCCCTTTAAAACGTGCGCTAAGTGTTATTTATCAACTGGATCATGGAAAGGAAAATTCAATCCCCGAAAACCGAAAAAAAACTGATTTGATTTGATTGATTACTTGTGAAGTTTAACGTCCCAAAACTACCATATGATTATGTGAGGCGCCGTAGTGAAGGGCGCCGGAAATTTCGGCTACCTGGGGTTTTTTACCGTGTACCCAAATCTGAGCACACGGGCCGACAGCATTTTCGCCTCCATCGAAAATTCAGCCACTGCATTCGGGATTCCATCCCGCAACCTGCGGGCGGCAGCCGAGTACCCTAGCTACTAGACCACCGTGGCGGGGCAAAAACCGAAGAAATTTGCGGCCTAATGTAGGCGTTGTGTCGGTGGCAGTGCGAGTCATAAAAGCGCACTGTGAGACGGCTAGACACAAGTGCCCCTATGAGAACTAAAGCGTTACTACACGCTTCGAAACCTGCAAGCGAAGGGGTGCAGTTGGGCTCCTGAAGGAGTATGACGTCGGGAGCTATTGAAATCATGGCAATGTACTGCTGCAGGGGGCCCCGCTTGTGGCGGAACCTCTGGCAAATCCATTGCCAGACCACAAGATGATCCGGGTTAGGCGTCGCCATTTTCACCCCTAAGAGAGACAGGGCATGTGTATGGGTGGGAGCGCTTTGTATTCTGTGCGAGTTTTAAAGGAGGTGTGAACTCCTGGCGCATTTCTTGCATGTTTCGCTCAGTTTGTTGCTGTATTTCCGTTGACAGAGTGAAGATACTGTACTAATTAAGGTTTGAAGCGCTGTTACTGTGTTGTTCTGTGCGTCCTGGGTCGCAGACACCGCCAGATAGAGCATACCGCGGAAGTCTTGCCTTATAGTAGCACACGCGGCCTCTATCTCGCGTCGAAGTCGAGCGCCTGGATCACGCAATTTGACCTCCATTTCTGCACGAAGCTGATGAAACGCACTCAGATCTTAATTATGCGTCATGCGTGAAACTGTAGCTAAGGCTGGGTATGGTGCAGCAGAGGAGTGTGAGAGCAGGGGAGGCCCCTTCGCCCAACTAAGCTCGCGAGGTTTTGCCGGGTGGTCCTTGGTTCTTGCTGCTTGATCCTTGTGTAGCTGGTTGCCGTCTGCCAACTGGAGGGAAGACTGGTTCGTCGGCAGTGGTGCAGCGTCTTTCGAAGTGGCCGCCCGCTCTACAGGTGGTGGCTGTGAACCCGTCCTGTAGTGGTGACGACAGGAGGTCTTTCTCCGTGAGCCCCGCCTGGACCAAGACCATGACCTGGATTTTCTACCCGGAGTTGAACCTCCTGCTCACAAGTTACCCTGTGACGACGACGACGGTGTGGGGTGACGTTCTACAAGACACTGTCTGATCCTGCTGGAGTGCCTTCCGGACCCGTTGCTTGTTGAAGGGAGGCCAAACGCATGTGGGACAGCCCGTGTCAGTGGTGGGGTGATCACTTTCGCATTAACGGTACCTCGGCGAACATAAGTGCCCGGTGTCGTATTCTCAAGGCAGCACGTCTTGCATGTGCACAAGTTGGTGTAGGGCAGTTGTGAGAGCGATGTCGCAACCGAAGACACACCGCGAAAACTTCTTTTGGGGGCGATGCACGTAGCACTGGTACTCAGCGCCGTAATAACGCATGTATCGGGGCACCTGAAGTGCTTCGAAGGTAATGAGGGCTGCACTTATTTTACCCATCATTCTTGCCTGTACAGCGATGTGCCTTGGGGTAACGAGATGGTCCTTAAGTTTGGAGAAGCACGTTTCCAGGTCGACGCCATAAATAATGTTTTTACACGACTTGTCGGAAGCGACAATGTAGAAAGACACAGCATAGGTATGCTTGCCAAGGCGGACGTGCTGGACACTGTAGAGGTTTATGGCGATGTGCTCATGTGGCGTGCTCAGAACAGGGAGGTTTTGTTCAGAGCGCAAACAAAAAACTAGCCGGTAGACTTCAGCCGGAGGTAAGCGTGCGGCAACTCCTATAGCCCGCGTCAGTGCAGGGCTAGTCTATTGGTCCAAGTGTAGGCCTCCAAGTGGGTTCAGGACGGCTTTGTAGTCATGCAGAGGCAAGGGTGGTGGCGATCTTGTCGGCTTACGTTAAGTTGTGTCGCATTGAAGTTCAGTCGTCTGAGTTCCTTGTTTCGCCTCAGACACCGACAGATCGGATTGTGTGCGTCGTTTTTTCTACTCCAGCACTCAAGCAGAGCCATGGTTATTGGAGGAAGATGTTTTGTCATGATTGGTGGGCGCAGGCAGAGTCGTGTCCATAAATACTGCAGCAGCCGTGTTCACAGCGTCCTCCGTAACTTTCTCTGGCAGGTCAATAAGATTCTCCATGGCGAAACTTTACGCACCTTCGGCGTGTACGACGGCAGGGAGGCTAAATAACTACACGGACTTACATACCGGTCAGGAAGACCAACAAGAGTCTATCGGATCAGTGGTCATTGAAGCAGAAACGCTACGGTTCTCCGTTCTGCCACCGTCAAACGTCGTCACCTCACCAGTGGTATAGAGCGTCGCGAAGAAGGAACGCAATGTGCGTCTCTGGCAGCCGCTTGCCCGAAGATTGAAACTGGTGGACAAATATTTGATGTCACACTCACAGGTGCTGAGGTTGGCTCAATAGTTTCTGAGAGACTTAATAAGCGAAGGGAAATCGACGACAGGAATGATTAGTTGCCTGGACCTCCAAATGACAGGTGAAAAACGGAGCCCATTTCTGCCGGAGAGCTTCAGTTAATTCCACAAGGAGTGAACGAGATGCTAGCAAAAAAGAATTATTGAACCCTCATCACGCTCTTTAGCATCTCCCGTCGTGCCGATTAAGAAGAAAATGACACATACCACTTCAGCGTTGATTACCGCCATCTTAAGAGCAAACCTCATAAGCGCGAAAATGCACGCGACAGCGACGAGCGATGCTATGAGCGACGAAACAGGGCGTTCGCGCGACGTGTCGCGTGCTCGTTCTCGCGCGATCGCTCGGTTCTCCAGATTTGAAAACCGTCACTCATCGCCCGGAAGTGCTGGGCTCAAGCATCCAATAGCGAAAAGCCGGAAAAGACAAAGACTACATAGGTGCACGTGACTCTGCCCGAGTCACGTATGCGCAACAAGAAATAACGCTATGTTTACGCATGTGCATAGAAAAAATTGCTGCAAGGCATTCATAAACACTTTCCGTTCCATTACACAACAATGTATCTTATTTTTAAATTGCATACCGCTCACTACCGGGTTTTTTGGTGCGAGTAGACAGCCTCATGCCAGGAACAGTGGAGTTCGCTCGCCGAAGCCGTCGCGTGAATGAGATAAGAGTGGCGATGTGGGCTTGTTGGTGAAACATTTGAAAGAAATTTGGTAGCGCGAGGCGAAAAATCGAACACAGGAAAGAATAGCGCTCTGTCTTTTCAGTCTATTCTTTCCAGTGTTCGTTTTTTCTTCTCGCGCTACACAAATTTCTTTCAAGCGTGAATGAGGTTTGCCTGCGCTAGCGACTGATCGCGCGAAGACGATCTACGTCACATCGCTCTTCGCTGTCGCGTGCATTTTCGCTTTATTGATATGTGGGGTTTAACGTCCCAAAACCACCATATGATTATGAGAGACGCCGTAGTGGAGGGCTCCGGAAATTTCGACCACCTGGGGTTCTTTAACGTGCACCCAAATCTGAATACACGGGCCTACAACATTTCCGCCTCCATCGGAAATGCAGCCGCCGCAGCCGGGATTCGAACCCGCGCCCTGCGGGTCAGCAGCCGAGTACCTTAGCCACTAGACCACCACGGCGGGGCCGCGTGCATTTTCGCGCTTATGAGGTTTGGCCCTTAATTGTATAACAAAAAAGGATTGTCACCCTTTGCCCCACATTGATGACGTTCTCGATTCTCTCCACAGTGCACGATATTTTTCTTCAACAGGCCTACATTCTGGCTATTGGCATATTGCGGTGAACAAGAAATACCTAGAAAAGACTGCGGTTATAACTCCCGATGGGCTATACCTATTCAAGTTTACGATGATCTTTGAACTATACCATTCGAGCACATGATGGACTCGCTGCTAAAGGGTTCAAGTGATCAACATTTTTATGCTACGTGGAAGACGTATTTGTATAATCACCTAAATTAGAGACCCAAAATAAGTGTTTTCAGCTATCCTCGACATCGTCCACATTGCTGAAATTGAATTAAACTCGTCGAAGTGTCACTTCGGCCGCCGGCAGATTACCGTGTTGGGCTGCCTTGTCGACGCACTAGGTGTGCAGCCTGACCCAGTGAAAATTTATGCAGTCACCAGTTTTCCTGTACCCCATTCCGTCAAAGACGTCCGGAGTTATGTAGGACTTCGTTACTATTTCCGAAGGTTTGTGAAAGATTTTCCAAAAATCGCTCTACTACTTACAGGCCTTCTAAAGAAAGACATGACTTTTACGTTGGGTTTTACTCAAGCTGCCGCTTTTTCTCACTTCATTACACTCCTGATGACTCCGCTTATATTGACTCACTTTGACCCAACCGCTCCGACAACAGTGCGAACCGATGCTAGTGTTGACGGGATCTGAGCCATTCTAGCCCAGCGCCAATGGGGACATGACTGAGTTAATGCCTACGCTAGCCGCCATCTAACAAATTTCGAGCGCAACTATTTCTATTACACAGCGTGAATGCCTTGCTCTTGTTTGGGCAGTCTGAAAGTTTCTCTAATAAAAATTAATGGCACAAATTTTGCTGTTAACTGACCATACTACTGGCTGGCCAAGCCGGCCAGCATCCTACTGACCGGCTTGGGCGCCGGGCTCAGCGAGTGCAAGAATGTACTTATATACAGTCGAGTACAAATTTGGACGCCTATATTAGAATGCAGACTGCCTCTCCCGCAATCCGGTCGATCAATCAAGCACCATCCCCGACACTAATATTCATGTCTTTTCTGTTTCGCAAGTGACCCGCTTCCATAACGAGCAACGCCATGATGCGTCCTTGCGTGCTATAATCGAATGCCTCGATTCACCATCTTCCGACAATGTCGTCCACAGTGGTGTATTAATCACCAAATTTTCTTTACCCAGATGGACCGCCCCAGCTGCTTGCGATTCTCAAACACTATCACTCGGTCGTTCTCCATCAACTTCTCCGCCTCCCAACTGCCGGTCACCTTAGTGTGTCACACACTTACGACCAGATTTCACGCTGTCAGAAGACACTTTGCGCCTTGTGAGAAATGTAAGAGCCGCAAAACATCATCGATGCTTCCCGCCAAACACCTTCACTCATTTGACATTTCGTCAGAACCGTTCTTCAGCGTTGGCTTAGATCTACCCAGCTTTTTTCTGTTGCCTTCCTCTGAAAACTCATGAATAGTTGTGGCCACTGACTACGCCACGTACTACGCCATCGCAAGACGTCTTTCAATGAGCTGCTCCACAGACGTCACTGACTTTCTCTTACCCGACGCGATTTTGCAACATGTACCACCACGCCAGCTGCCTAAAGACAGTGCCGCACTTCTCTGTTCACAATGCCTACGGCCTGTAGGTAGCGCACCGTGCAATCTAAGATGGCTGCAGAAGGATGATCAACCCGTGAACTCACATAAATTAGGACGCTTGGACGTACTCCCCATACAGCTTTCACCAGATGAACTCTTGCTCGTGAAATGAATGTATATCGAACCAAAGTACTTTACCAAACAATAGGAACTGCTGAATTTTCACCACCTCATTTCTTGTCGCAGGGTGAATGGTGGTGGTGTAGCTGACCGACCGTGTATCAACGATACTTTGCGTGATCTTGTGCGTGGTACAGAAAACTGTGCGAACTAGAACTCACGTATGAACTGAATGGCTCTCTGAGACCGTTAGTGCCGAGCCTGTTTGGTGGGTTTGCCGCAGTTGATGGCCACTAGCGAGTAGTGCACCGTCGTGGTTGCACAAGACCAAATGTGTAACGTAGGGATGGTCTGCAAAGATATTACGCCGTCGTCTGTACTTGCGCTGTATGCATCATGAAACTGCTTCTTCAACTGAACACAAGCATTTACCTTTCCATAAAGTAGCGCGTTTGTCACAGCCATGATCAGACAAACAGTGTGCAATTCCCTGCACACGAATGTTGCAGGTTCAATCAACGCGATAGAAGCAAAGATATCGACACGCGTACGCTTTTTGCGACGTCAAAATTGCGAATGTTTGTAGAACAACAACGTCGTTCAGACGGCACCGGAGAAAAGCAGAAGTTAGCGTGGACGGGAGTCGTAACTGCATGTTTCATTGCTTTAACTATTTCGCTTGGCTGGTCGATCACGAGCGTGTTCGCGGCACGCACCGCATTGCAATATCTACTGTAATTAGGATGCATTCAATGCACAAGAAAAAGCATGGTTTCGTTTTGAGCCCTCTGAAGGATATTATATAATAAATACAATCAAGGTGACTTACGAGCGTGAAAAAACATTAACGCATGACGGGATGTGAAGTGAAGCTCTCTGCTTGTGAGCTAGCAGCTGATCGTTCAACGCCGTTATCACTCTCAGCGCGTCGACAACTATCTGCGTCCAGGGAAAAATTCTCGACTTCAAGATGACTTCTCTGAAAGCAATCTGGGGAATTCTCTCCACCAAACAACTTCGACAGCACCAACAACGTGTCATTCACCCCGCACAACACCCTCACGCCGTCACTCACCACGTTTATTTGAGGGTGCGGGGATCATTTTGCTCTGATACCTGGCAAGAAATGAATCGCTTGCAGTTTGCTGCGATATATCAAAGAACGTAAAAGACAAGCGCCGTAGCGTAGGCCAAGGCTTAGAAATGCAAATTGCAAGCCTGTGCTGCTTGTTAAGTACAATGAATGTTAAGGGATACATTCACTAAAAAGCACTGACGAATGCTATACGCACGTAAAACAAGCCGAGTTTTAACTGGATAGGTCGGACGATAACATTTACCTATTCAACGTAGCTGCATAAAATCTCGCGAAGCTTATATGTGTACTCTGCAGGCTATAATCGAAAGCGTGAGTTGCCATGTATTTTCACGAAAACTACCTGTCTCGCAACAGCGAATCCGATTTTTTGCGTCACGAATGGTCTGATATATTTACCGATTCCCTAAACATACAAAGTGATTTGTGTTCGTTTCTTGCTAGCGCGTTAACACTGCGGCTAACACCGCCGAACAAGGAATCATTGGGAGCGTCTAAATACAGACAATCCTTGAGAGGACGCTCATAAATTCCGTTAGGCAGCGCGATAGTCTTTAAATATTGCGAATTGAAGGTGGTAGTCAATATCTTGCAGTCAAGTGAAAGGATGCACAAGCTGACTACGTCGTATCACAGCAAACAATTGGGCTCACGAAGCGTCTGAATCGAACACTCACAGGCATACTTGTGCAGTATGTTTTTTTTCCAATCGCCCCACCGCGGTTGTCTAGTGGCTAAGGTACTCGGCTGCGGACCCGCAGGTCGCGTAATCAAATCCCGGCTGCGGTGGCAGCATTTCCGATCGAGGCGGAAATGTTGTAGGCTCGTGTGCTCAGATGTTAAAGAAACCCAGGTGCGTTAAAAAAACCCAGGTGGTCTAAATTTCCGAAGCCCTGCACTCTGGCATCTCTCATAATCATATGGTGGTTTTGGGACATTAAACCACACACATCGATCAATCATGTTTCTTTGAACCACTCCGACTTGGACCTTGCTTTGCAATGCGTCACATAAGCATACAATTCTTCGCGCCATGACACTACTGCTTACTCTCCGTATTTTCTGTTGTTCAGCCGAGGAACTACATTACTGTTAGATATGATCATCCCGTCTAACGTTGCACCGACCAGGAAATATGACCCAGATGTTATAACTCCAGCTTGTCATGCGCGTAAAATCGCTCGCACTTGGCTTCTCTCCTCTGAAGAGAAACAATGGCGTTTGTTCGATCAACGGGAACCAAGGCGTACGATTTTCACCCAGTTCTTTGGTTTGCCTGTGGTTCCCGACCTGTGAAATTGGCTTGTTAGAAAAGCTGCTTTCTCGCTGCACATGTCCATACCGAGTCCTTGTTAAGGTTACTTCTGGCGCCGCCGCGGCGGCCTCGTGGCTAAGGTACTCGGCTGATGACCCGCAGGGCGCGGGTTCGAATCCCGGCTGCGGCGGCTGCATTTCCGATGGAGGCGGAAATGTTGTAGGCCCGTGTGCTCAGATTTGGGTGCACGTTAAAGAATCCCAGGTGGTCGAAATTTCCGAACCCTCCACTACAGCGTCTCTCGTAATCGTATGGTGTTTTTGGGACGTTAAACCCCACATATCAATCGAGGTTACTTCTGTGACATGAAATTGCGCCTGCCACCTCGTCGCCTTCATCTGCCCATAAACCCCAGACATCGCACACGTCGCACACATTAAGCCCCCATCATTCCCTTGGTGACGTTGAAACTTAGATGTGCCGATACGGCGTTTCTGCCTCCGGAGATTATGCTACATGCATATTCCGCTACTGCTGGTAGCGGAATAGGCATGAAAACGCCGGAAGAATGTTCTCACATTGTTGCCGTGTTTTTAGATGCAAGCACAGCCTCGATGTCCTTTGATTTTTGCTTGAAAGCTTGCATCCTGTCCTTGATATTTTTAATGGCCCAATCTCTGCGTAATTTTTGAACGACCTAGTGCTTTCGAAACAGCTTTGTTTGCCCCTCTGCCCATTCAGCAGCTAGAATGAGAAAGAACCACCGCATAACCGGTTTATTGGGAAATTGTCGAGGATTTTGCAGGTATTACCTAAAATTGAATCTTTTAACACATAAGAAGACCACTTGACCTTAATTATTATTCAGCAAAGAATAACTATCTCATCAATCAATCTTTTACCTAAAATAGCAAAACAGCACTGATGGGTTCTGGCATTGTGCATTTAAATGCACAATGAAAATTCTCCAGATCTTACAGCAACTCTAGTGGTTTGCTATCCGGGCTGACTCTCGTTCTTGTCGTTTAATGGTTACTGCCACAAATACACTCGCTGAAGCAAATATAAGATTTACGCAAAAACATGCTTAGGTAAAAGTACCTACACAGGGCTAAAAAATGGCAGATGCTGCGTAGAGCGGGACTAAATGATATCCGAAGCACGAATGAGGAGGGTTGATGTGTATCTTTAAAAATCAGCACAACGTTACCAAATGAACGTACTATATGCCGTACGTGACTTTCATGTCATGATTATCTTGTTTGAACGCGTCATTTACTTTCGCTGTTTATTCATGTCACGTTATAAGAATTTTGGTATAAGTACCACCATCTCGCATCGTTTCATAATATTGTTACGTAAAAAATTCTTGTGTACTTGTGTATTCAGCATACACAAGTACCACCATCTAGTGGACATTCCAAGGACTAAATGAGAGGTGGCACTCGCGCAGTTTCTTACGGCCTGCGCTTCGTGTCTACTTCCCTCCTTTCACCACCTCTAGTAGATGGCGATACACTAGCTCACTATGTTCATGGCACTGCGGCCTAACCTTCGCTAAAACTTGCTAAAACTTAGAAAGTTACGCCCAGCGAGTTTAACGTGGCAACCCTTTCTAGTCAGATAGTGCTCAAAAAGCGTCCTTGTGTCGCCTGCGTTGCGAGGACTAAAGAAGCCGATCCCGTTCCCGAATGGCGACGACAACGCCGACGAGACGCGAGCCAGGGAAACCAAACACAATCGGCGGCACTGGAAAAATAGCGAAACCAAGGAGGTGCGAGTCAAGAACACCGATAACGTTCGAGAATACAGACGGCACGCGGGTAACACCGACGAGATGCGAGCCAAGGAAGCCGTGCGTAAACGTCTTAAACGCATCACGCCTCACGTGTATTTGCATTTCAAACAAACGTTTACTCGAGTAAAAACTACTCAAGTTTCGCTTCAAACCATTCTTCCTGCACCCGCGTCGACGTTCGTTTCAACCGCGTCAACGATGTGCGCAGCGCTGCTGCCTCGCATCCCATCAGAGTACCCTTCGGGGAAACGATCCATACTTTTTTCTTATATTTGACTTTTTTCAGTCAACAGCCTCGGGGACGAAAACCCGTTCGATTCATCACAGCACAGATACCGGCCCTTGGTGCTCGTGCTGTTACTGCCCATCTACCTCTGTCCCATGCTACTACAGGATTCGCAGGTACGCGTTACTAATCTACTGCATTTCTGGGGCGGAAACTGCGGAAGTTGTTGTTAATAAAGGAATACTGAAGAAAATTTTTGCCGCCAACATTTTCAGCCAAATCGAAACATGGGATTCTGAAAGTAATAGAGACAACCTTGATTTTAGGCAGAAACTACGGGAATATAATGAATTAAAGGCGTTTTGCACAAACTGCCGCGTCTAGCGGCAGTGCTGTGAACTAGATAAGGTGATGTTGGGTGACGTGAGACTGAACCAAAACTGGCAGCCGACAATGCCAGCTCTCGCCCGCGTCTCTCGACTCACTCGACTTCGACTTCAGTTCCCACAACTGGTATGAACAGCAACAGCAATGAACAATGCTTCCAGCTAGGGAAAATCACCAGCGATTTTGTGGAAGGAACAGGGTGGAATGAAAGGAGAGGTGGGGAAAGTGAACACGTGCATCCTGCATGTGCCTCGGTGAGTTAGACGTCACGGCTCGTGCTCGCGAGCAGCTGCCGCACGCTGATAATCCATGAGACATACAGTCAGCTGTTCAAAAATACGGGAAATAAAGTCCGTTTATCGAAACAGTGGTATCTCCTGAGACAAATTTGGGAGTTTTGCCAGCGTTTTCAATTTTTGTTCAGTATCCCTTTAAGCACTTTTTCAGGCTGCATTCGCTCAATAGCATGCCCAGCATCAGGGTGCTGACTGATATGTTCTCGTGGAAACATCATTCTTTTCCACAGTTTTTCTCTCTTATATGCGGATCATTCCTTAGCAAATAAAAAGCACTTCAACCATTCCTTTCTTCCCTTCCCATCCATCCATCTATCCATCCGTCCATCCGTCCGTCCATCTATCTATCTATCTATCTATCTATCTATCTATCTATCTATCTATCTATCTATCTATCTATCTATCTATCTATCTATCTATCTATCTATCTATCTATCTGTCTATCTGTCTATCTGTCTGTCTGTCTGTCTGTCTGTCTGTCTGTCTGTCTGTCTGTCTGTCTGTCCTGTCTGTCTGTCTGTCTGTCTGTCTGTCTATCTATCTATCTATCTATCTATCTATCTATCTATCTATCTATCTAATCTATCTATCTATCTATCTATCTATCTATCTATCTATCTATCTATCTATCTATCTATCTATCTATCTATCTATCTATCTGTCTGTCTATCTGTCTGTCTGTCTGTCTGTCTGTCTGTCTGTCTGTCTGTCTGTCTGTCTATCTATCTATCTATCTATCTATCTATCTATCTATCTATCTATCTATCTATCTATCTATCTATCTATCTATCTATCAATAAATCTATCTATCTATAAATCTATCTATCTATAAATCTATCTACAAATCTATCGATCTATAAATCTATCTATCTCTAAATCTATCTATCTATCTATCTATCTATCTATCTATCTATCTATCTATCTATCTATCTATCTATCTATCTATCTATCTATCTATCTATCTATCTATCTATCTATCTATCTATCTATCTGCTTACGCCTCGTTGCTCTCGTGGTCGTCAACTTAACTTGACAAACATAAACGTTGGCAAGAAAACGCATTATTTTATGACAAACACGGTGAACAGGTCATTACATGAATTGCTTGACACACTTGTCTCGTACATTATGTAACCCTCTTCTTCAGTTCCGGGTTGCACATACACTCATGCCATAGCTGTCGAAATGCGGGCATGAGTAACAGGTGATTCACAGTTTGTATTATCCTCGAGAGGTGTCCACGGAATAACGTTATGAAGCTTAGGTTGGAGAAATTACGGTCCACATGTAGGCAGTGTTTTTTGTGAGTGAAATATCAGAGGGAGAGATATATCGAAGATCACCCTATATTTCGAATCCATGGGCTACAGAACGATCGAGAAAAATGTGAAATATGCGAGGTGAAGGAAGGCTGCATTTACAGGTACTGCCATGTTGACTTGTTACCTGTGCTGTCATGGAAAGAGGGAAATGCTTCGCCTAAACAGAAGCCATAGTAGCTCGATATGCGGCGCTATAATGGATACCTGAACTGCACCTAGGGTTTGCGTTCTGCGAACTGTGCTCCGTTTTCGCTGTATTTCATTCTCCCCTGCGTCAGCCGTTTGCTCAGTTACGCCGACGACGTTAAGGCCGCGGACATGTGCGTATGATGTCAGGTGACTTTATGCAGAAAAAAGAACTCTTTTCAGAATTTTAAGTTTTTGGGGTACCACATAATGACAACTTCGATGATGAATGTCAGTTCGTGATCGTGACATACAGTAAAAATCTGATCCAGGGGTGGAAGAGCCTGTTCTGCATTGCGCTGACTCTGTCACTGCTGCTTAGCAATGAGTTCCCAAGCATGGTGGCCGCATTCCTTCCTCTCGTACTGGCGCCACTGCTGGGACTCGCGGATGCCCAGACGCTTGTCCCACACTACATGGACGTAAGTTCGCGCAACTTGTGCTGCGCATTTAGTAAGCTTTACGTTCTTCCACATCACATAGACTAGAAACACGAGTTGCCCAGCAACGACTTGAATCAGCTCTCCTATGACTCACGCAGAAATACAATCATATGATTGTCTTGCTGCTCAGAAGCGAAATGGCTGTGACGCGCGAACTATTCGAGGGCTAATTTATCTATGGAAAATTAGATATTTGCATCCGTGGTGCGCCTAGCTATTACCTTACGTAAAGCAGAAAAGCAATTTTTCGAAAGCGTGCTTTAATAAGCACATCATCAGGCCACATAGTTCTACGCTAATGCAAATGCGCACCTGCTGGGATTTTATAAAAAGGAGCCTTTCTTGGAATTATTTCACTTTAGTGATGCTGTTTTCTGTTGTCATGTCTCCTTCACTTTAGGTTTTGTTTTTGCGTCGAACAAACACCCTTGACCTAAAATCAAGGTGCTTTTATTTTTATTTAAAAATACTGCCAATCCCTTGTCGGGATTTTCGCAGAAAGGACATCGGGAAAACACACAATAAAAGCACACAATAAAAACATCCGTAAGTTATACATCGTTTAGGATACGCGTTACATTGATGCTACCAAGTTCTCACAATTTCTAACAATGAAATTCAAAAAAATTCTAACCAAATTCTAACAACAAAGTTCTAACAGTAATTGTACTATATCCAAATGATTACAGTGTGAAAGATTCAAAATAACACAGTCTAAAGCAATGGATTTTGCAAAGATGACCACAATAGCGCAATATTAGGGTTCCAAACGCAAATGTTCTTCAACAAGACGTGAAAAAATATTTAAAGAATTGCTGCTAGTAATCATAGCTGCTAAGCTGTTCCATTCCCTTATTGATGCTGGGAAGAATGAGTGTTTGAAACATTCCGTACGGAATGCGTATTCTTGTAGCATTTCGGGGTGCTTCTTACGGGTGGGTCGTGATTGTTGAAGTGTAATGTACCTGGAGGCATCGATGTTGGTTTGCTTATGGCGTAGCTGGTACACGAATCGTAGGCGTGCTAGTCTTGCTCGTTTTTGCAGCGTTAGCATGCCCGCTTCTTCGAGCATTTCAGTTGGTGAGTCTGTTTGCCTAAACTTGTTAAAAATAAATCGAACAGCTTTTCTTTGCACGCCTTCTAGCTTCGCAATATGTTTTTTTGTGTACGGGAACCAAACAATGTTCGCATATTCAAGAACAGATCTCAAGTACGTGTTGTAGGCTAACAGTTTAATTTCAGAAGGTGCTAGTCGAAGGCATCGTCTCAGAAAAAAAAAGTCGTTTCAGTGCGGTAGCTGTAACGTTAGAAACGTGGGCATCCCATCTCAGATCGCTAGTAAAGGTGAGGCCAAGGTACTTATGATGACTTATTCTAGGAAGTGGGATACTATTGATGGTATATGAGAACTCTGACCATTCCCTTTTTCTTGTTACTGTCATTGTAGCTGATTTTTTAACATTAAGTACCATTTTCCAATCTGAACACCAGTTTGATACTATTTCAAGGGCTTTGTTTAAGGCAAGATGATCTTCTGCAGAGTTTATTTCATGATAAATTATACAATCATCCGCGAAAAGTCTGACGTGGACAGGAATTTGACAGGGTAGGTCATTGATAAAAATTAGGAATAAGGTCGGAGCAAGAACACAACCCTGGGGAACACCGGATTTGACGGGAACTGTTGTGGATACTTGTCCATTGAAATCAACAAATTGTGTGCGACCGGTAAGGTAGTTTTTTATCCATTTCGTAACGGAGCCATTGCCTAAGGTACATTCTAACTTTTGTACCAGTTTTTTATGCGAAACCTTATCAAAGGCTTTTGCAAAGTCTAATAGGATACGGTCGACCTGTTTTCGGTTGTCCACACTTAAGGATAAATCATGGGTGAGTTCTGTTAGTTGCGTGACTGTAGAAAGCCCCCTACGGAAACCGTGTTGAGAAGGCGACAGGATGCGTTCGTTTTCAAGATATATTGATATGTTTTAAGATAATATGTTCAAGAAGTTTGCTGCAAGTGCAAGGAAGAGATATAGGCCTGAAGTTATTTACGTAATCTTTTGTGCCTGATTTGTGTATCGGTTTAACTTTCGCTTTTTTCCAATCATCCGGTATGGTGCATGTTGCTAGGGATTTATCAAATATGATGCACAGATATTTTGCCATCCACTCCGCATATCGGTTGAGAAACAAGTTTGGAATGTTATCTGGTCCTGAGGCTTTTTTTGTGCCAAGTTGGAGGAGCAGATGAAAGATACCTTGTTCGGTTATCACGGGCAGTTCCAATGGTTCTTTGTTCAAAATGTCGATTGGTGGTTGATTGCCGTCATCGGCCGTGAAAACTGATTGGAAGTGCTCATTGAGCGAAGAAGGGGTAATAAGGCCATCTTGAGAATGACTAGCGTTTTCGCTAGACTTTGAATTTTTAAGAAAGCCCCAAAATTTTTGCCGCGAGTTTTTTATGAAACTAGGAAGGGTGTTAGTGAAATAGTTCTTTTTTTTGCGGTTCTTATTTTTAATTTCATGTCGGTGATGGCAGTTGTGAGAGCAGTCTTAGATTTGCTTTTACTTAGTTTTAGGGATTTCCTGAGTCTTTTAACTTTGCGTTTCGCGTGAATGATATCACGAATAATTCAGGGATTATATTTCTTTGATCTTTTTGTTTTTGTTTGGTACATATAATTTCATACAGTGCGTTATGGTATGTTTAAATTTTAACCATAATTCATCGACACTTATAGATGCCCGTTTCGAATCTTCTTCAAACGGTGCTAATTTCATTGACAGATGATCAAATATGCTGGTGTCATCTGCATTCTGAAAATCTGGAACGTTTTTTTGCGAGTGGCAGTGGCTTTTTTTGGCACAAATTGATGCGCTGCACACGATTAGCTTGTGGTCCGATATCCCATCGAGAATTTCTACACTGTGTTTGTCAATTGGAAAATGGTCGCTTAAGAATACCAGGTCAAGTATATTGGAGCTCTCCGCCTGCACCCGTGTTGGCTCCATTATTATCTGATTGAGGTTAAAAGATAGCATCGCATCAAAAAGGGTTTCCGAGTTTAAGCACTCGTGCTGCATGGTCCGCCAGTTTATGTCGGGCAGATTAAAGTCCCCCAAAAGGATTAGTCTCTTGCCTTTCACATTGCGCTGCATGTATGCGTGCAGTGATTGCATAGCGATATGGTCTGACCCTGGACTGCGATAAACACAACCAAGTACGATTGAAAATGAGCTGCACAATAAATTGCAGAACACCGCTTCAGCACCCTCAACAACAGGCATCTGTGTGAATCGAATACGTTTGTTAATAAGAATGGCAACTCCACCACCGCGTGTTGCTCGGTCCTTTCTCACAATGCAGTAGTTTGGAGGTGCTATTTCGGCGTCTCCAATCTCGTTTGAAAGCCACGTTTCCGTCACAGCCAAGAAGTCAGGGTCGACAGTAAGAAGTACTGATTCTAGCGAGTCGAGTTTGTTCAGTATGCTGCGTGCATTCACATTGACAAAAACTATTTTGGACGTGGTTGATGGCGGCGAGTGCGCATGGGTGGTGTTCCTTCTTGGTTTTTTGGGTTTTTTCTGATTGGAGGAAGCATTGCGTTCTGTTTTGATCTCAACCTTATCGCCCGCGGTATCATCCAAGCGGTAAAGTACTCGATTGATACTAATCTTGTCGTATACCAACCATACTTTGTTACCAGATTCTTTGTTAGATTTGGCGCTATCCCACAGCTTTTTCCTTATGCTACGAACACGAGCTGAAAAGTCTTCACTAATCGCTAATTTAGTTCCTTTGAGCTTTTGGCAGTTTTTTAGGATTTTGATTTTGTCACGCGTGTCGAGAAGTTTTAAAATAACTGGCCTGGTTTTATTAGCGTCTGGCTTTCCGAGCCTGTGAATTCTTTCGATTGCTACAAGCTCTAGTTCCAGTGTTTTCTTAATAATCGTGTTGTTAACAGTTTGTTCGAGTGAGACATCATCCTCATCGTGCTTTTCGGGAATGCCGTACACAATCAGGTTCCCTCTTTTAGAACGATTTTCCAGGTCCTCAAGCTTTAGTTCAAGGTCTGAAACTACTTTTTGCAGGTGCGTTACTTGATCCGTGCAGGTTGTTATTTTGCTATGAAGCGAATTCAGCAATTCTAGTTTCTTATCTATGGTGGTTAGCCTCTCCTCTTTTATTTCTTTTAGGTCGCCTGCAATTACCTGCAGTTGTTTCGCGATGTGCGCTAAGTCTGGACCAGGATTTGTCTCTACATCGCCAGCAAGCAACAATACGTTCACAACATGAGATGACAAGTCATACAAAAATAAACATAGCAGCCTTGGGCACGGCAGCACAAGTAGGCACAAATCGTTAGATCGATAGCACTTCCCATAACGTTTTCTTACCTGCGCAAGAAAGACGAAAGGGTTAGACTTCATTTCTGCGGTGTCACCGTGCCCAATGTCCAGCAGTGATCCTCTGGCGGCGTATATGTTGGACGCGAGGTGCGCCCCCTGGGCTCTGCCGCATACTGCGTCGACGCTGATGGTCGCCGCTGTAGGGCTTCCGTGCCGATATCCACTGTGATGGCACATGTGCTGCGCTGACGACACACCAAAACTGGATTCGGCGACGAGCTGCGTTGTGTTGCCTCGTTGTGGTTCGCTTCTTCCATCCTGCGCAGCCGGTATCAGCAGCAGTGTGGTGAGCAACTGCGCAAGAAAGACGAAAGGGTTAGACTTCATTTCTGCGGTGCCACCGTGCCCAATGTCCAGCAGTGATCCTCCGGCGGCGTATATGTTGGGCGCGAGGTGCGCCCCCTGGGCTCTGCCGCATACTGCGTCGACGCTGATGGTCGCCGCTGTAGGGCTTCCGTGCCGATATCCACTGTGATGGCACATGTGCTGCGCTGACGACACACCAAAACTGGATTCGGCGACGAGCTGCGTTGTGTTGCCTCGTTGTGGTTCGCTTCTTCCATTCTGCGCAGCCGGTATCAGCAGCAGTGTGGTGAGCAACTGCGCAAGAAAGACGAAAGGGTTAGACTTCATTTCTGCGGTGCCACCGTGCCCAATGTCCAGCAGTGATCCTCCGGCGGCGTATATGTTGGGCGCGAGGTGCGCCCCCTGGGCTCTGCCGCATACTGCGTCGACGCTGATGGTCGCCGCTGTAGGGCTTCCGTGCCGATATCCGCTGTGATGGCACATGTGCTGCGCTGACGACACACCAAAACTGGATTCGGCGACGAGCTGCGTTGTGTTGCCTCGTTGTGGTTCGCTTCTTCCATCCTGCGCAGCCGGTATCAGCAGCAGTGTGGTGAGCAACTGCGCAAGAAAGACGAAAGGGTTAGACTTCATTTCTGCGGTGCCACCGTGCCCAATGTCCAGCAGTGATCCTCCGGCGGCGTATATGTTGGGCGCGAGGTGCGCCCCCTGGGCTCTGCCGCATACTGCGTCGACGCTGATGGTCGCCGCTGTAGGGCTTCCGTGCCGATATCCGCTGTGATGGCACATGTGCTGCGCTGACGACACACCAAAACTGGATTCGGCGACGAGCTGCGTTGTGTTGCCTCGTTGTGGTTCGCTTCTTCCATCCTGCGCAGCCGGTATCAGCAGCAGTGTGGTGAGCAACTGCGCAAGAAAGACGAAAGGGTTAGACTTCATTTCTGCGGTGCAACCGTGCCCAATGTCCAGCAGTGATCCTCCGGCGGCGTATATGTTGGGCGCGAGGTGCGCCCCCTGGGCTCTGCCGCATACTGCGTCGACGCTGATGGTCGCCGCTGTAGGGCTTCCGTGCCGATATCCACTGTGATGGCACATGTGCTGCGCTGACGACACACCAAAACTGGATTCGGCGACGAGCTGCGTTGTGTTGCCTCGTTGTGGTTCACTTCTTCCATCCTGCGCAGCCGGTATCAGCAGCAGTGTGGTGAGCAACTGCGGAAGAAAGACGAAAGGGTTAGACTTCATTTCTGCGGTGCCACCGTGCCCAATGTCCAGCAGTGATCCTCCGGCGGCGTATATGTTGGGCGCGAGGTGCGCCCCCTGGGCTCTGCCGCATACTGCGTCGACGCTGATGGTCGCTGCTGTAGGGCTTCCGTGCCGATATCCGCTGTGATGGCACATGTGCTGCGCTGACGACACACCAAAACTGGATTCGGCGACGAGCTGCGTTGTGTTGCCTCGTTGTGGTTCGCTTCTTCCATCCTGCGCAGCCGGTATCAGCAGCAGTGTGGTGAGCAACTGCGCAAGAAAGACGAAAGGGTTAGACTTTATTTCTGCGGTGCCACCGTGCCCAATGTCCAGCAGTGATCCTCCGGCGGCGTATATGTTAGGCGCGAGGTGCGCCCCCTGGGCTCTGCCGCATACTGCGTCGACGCTGATGGTCGCCGCTGTAGGGCTTCCGTGCCGATATCCACTGTGATGGCACATGTGCTGCGCTGACGACACACCAAAACTGGATTCGGCGACGAGCTGCGTTGTGTTGCCTCGTTGTGGTTCGCTTCTTCCATCCTGCGCAGCCGGTATCAGCAGCAGTGTGGTGAGCAACTGCGCAAGAAAGACGAAAGGGTTAGACTTCATTTCTGCGGTGCCACCGTGCCCAATGTCCAGCAGTGATCCTCCGGCGGCGTATATGTTGGGCGCGAGGTGCGCCCCCTGGGCTCTGCCGCATACTGCGTCGACGCTGATGGTCGCCGCTGTAGGGCTTCCGTGCCGATATCCGCTGTGATGGCACATGTGCTGCGCTGACGACACACCAAAACTAGATTCGGCGACGAGCTGCGTTGTGTTGCCTCGTTGTGGTTCGCTTCTTCCATCCTGCGCAGCCGGTATCAGCAGCAGTGTGGTGAGCAACTGCGCAAGAAAGACGAAAGGGTTAGACTTCATTTCTGCGGTGCCACCGTGCCCAATGTCCAGCAGTGATCCTCCGGCGGCGTATATGTTGGGCGCGAGGTGCGCCCCCTGGGCTCTGCCGCATACTGCGTCGACGCTGATGGTCGCCGCTGTAGGGCTTCCGTGCCGATATCCACTGTGATGGCACATGTGCTGTGCTGACGACACACCAAAACTGGATTCGGCGACGAGCTGCGTTGTGTTGCCTCGTTGTGGTTCGCTTCTTCCATCCTGCGCAGCCGGTATCAGCAGCAGTGTGGTGAGCAACTGCGCAAGAAAGACGAAAGGGTTAGACTTCATTTCTGCGGTGCCACCGTGCCCAATGTCCAGCAGTGATCCTCCGGCGGCGTGTATGTTGGGCGCGAGGTGCGCCCCCTGGGCTCTGCCGCATACTGCGTCGACGCTGATGGTCGCCGCTGTAGGGCTTCCGTGCCGATATCCGTTGTGATGGCACATGTGCTGCGCTGACGACACACCAAAACTGGATTCGGCGACGAGCTGCGTTGTGTTGCCTCGTTGTGGTTCGCTTCTTCCATCCTGCGCAGCCGGTATCAGCAGCAGTGTGGTGAGCAACTGCGCAAGAAAGACGAAAGGGTTAGACTTCATTTCTGCGGTGCCACCGTGCCCAATGTCCAGCAGTGATCCTCCGGCGGCGTGTATGTTGGGCGCGAGGTGCGCCCCCTGGGCTCTGCCGCATACTGCGTCGACGCTGATGGTCGCCGCTGTAGGGCTTCCGTGCCGATATCCGTTGTGATGGCACATGTGCTGCGCTGACGACACACCAAAACTGGATTCGGCGACGAGCTGCGTTGTGTTGCCTCGTTGTGGTTCGCTTCTTCCATCCTGCGCTGCCGGTATCAGCAGCAGTGTGGTGAGCAACTGCGCAAGAAAGACGAAAGGGTTAGACTTCATTTCTGCGGTGCCACCGTGCCCAATGTACTTGATCGATTTCGACACATCGAAGTGCCCTGTTACAAGTTACTTATTATTCTTTATTTTTTTCACTGTAGTATGAAGCTCCAAAGCTGTTAGGTGTACTTGAAGACCGTGTGCACAGATTTGGGTGCACGTTAAAAAACCCCAGGTGGTCTAAATTTCCAGAGCCCTCCACTACGCCGTCTCATAGTCATATGGTGCTTTTGGGACGTTAAACCCCAGATATCAATCAATCAATCAGGTGTTCTTAAAGATTAAAAAAAATGGATACCCTGCTGAAATGGTAAACTGTATCATCGCAGCGATGCTGCGTTCTTGCATAATGTGTCAGGTTAAGATATGCGCAGATAGATGGAACTGTTCCTCTTGTCGCGAGGTTTAATAAGTGGCACAAGCAGATGCAAGACAAGGTGACAGAATGTTTTCCATGCGTGATGCAATCACATGATGTAACTTGCGCTTGCACGTCTGAAGGAAGGAAATCCGGTTAAATTATGGCTGCGTGTATTTAGTTCGTTACGGTGCTCCATAGCTGTGTCTAAAAGGAAGCGGTCCTATTATAAGTGGCCTTTAGAATAGCCGTGACAAAGACTGTGAAGTATTTTAGGTCAACTTTTTCCTGGCTAAGTACGGCCTGCCGTAACGCGCGACGGCCCGTAGGCGTCCTTTCCGTATAGGCAGCCCTAACGAGGTTATGGCAGGAACATTTAAGATTTGCGCTTTCAGTGCGCTGCCTTGCCAGTTTGCTTGTAATAATTCTTTTAATTAGTAATTATAAAACAGTCATTAGCACAATCATTGGAATCTGTGACATAGACATACAAACTACACACATTGAACCATTACACACACTGCACTAATTACACACCTGAGCTAACGGGGGAGTTTCTACTCCCTCCCACGCCTAGCCGCGCGTGGCTTTGCCGTGTCCGCGAAAAAGGGGATCCTGGGGGTTGAGCCGACGCTGGGTGATTGGATCTTTAAGGACCCCCGGCAGAGGCAACACACCTCTTTGGCCGGCACCCCTGGGCTGACCCACCCAGGGGAAATCGGCAGTCGCCTTTTCCTATCTCTCTCTCCCTACATATTCGTCTTTATCTCTCACTTTTTATCTGTCCTGTCTTCTTCTCTCTTCTGTTTACTTCCAAACTTCCTGGCGGCTAGGGTTAACCCTGTGCAAATAGCCTACCTTGGTCTAGGCGCATTGGGTTATAGTAGCGTTGTACGGCTGGCGTCTGCAGGTTTTAGCACCCGCAAACTTCTAGCGTCCCCTCGTTGGGCTCCGTGGTGGGTGGCCGCCAACGCTTCTGAAGAAAATTAAACTGGCATGCATAGAGCATTCCCATTACTAAGTGATCGTACCGCCTTAAAGCGCGTACGCACCGAAGACTTAAAATTTTTAAACCGATCAACTGAAAACTTCCCCCGTTTTCATGTTATACATAGTGAGATAAGCAGCAAGCAAGCCAGAACTGTATCCCCTTTTGCAGTAGCCAGATGTCTCACAGAAACTCTAGGAGCCGGGTACAAAGTTACCAAAATGGCCAGCGGAGACCTCCTCCTTGAAGTTCGAGAAAAAGAACAGTTTGAAAAGCTACAGAATCTTTCAACTTTTGGTGACACTCCCATCACTGTAACGCCACACAGATCCATGAACACAACCCGTGGAGTAGTATCTGATGCTGATTTGCTCGGCTTGACTGAAGCAGAACTTTTGGAGGGGTGGAAGAGTCAGAATGTGACCAATGTACAAAGGATCACCATTAGAAGAGACAACAAGGTAACACCAACAAAACACCTAATACTCACGTTCGCTTCCAGTAATCTACCAGAAAGTATTCAAACAGGGTACACTAAGACGTCGATCAGACCATACATACCTAACCCACGTCGTTGTTTTAAATGCCAGAAGTATGGCCACGGCTCAAGAAGCTGTCGTGGTCACCAAACTTGTGCACAATGTAGAGTGTCAGGCCACAATTCTGACAATTGCGAAGAACCATCACACTGTGTGAACTGTGGCGGAAATCATGCCACATACTCACGGTCTTGCTCATTTTGGAAAAAAGAAAAGGAAATCATCACATTGAAAATTAAAGAAAATATCACATTCAAGGAAGCAAGACGAAGAGTGTCGCCATTTTATGGCGCTACATATGCTGATGTGGCGCGTCAGGGGGCAACGCCGCACCAGCCCTCGCCACCCCTTCGGCCCGCAAAGAGCGAGCCGTCGGCTGTGGCACCTGCCCCCAAGGCGGCTGTAGCCAAGGCTACACCGCCTACTCCCAAACAGAGACCGGAGACTCCAGTGTCTTCGGGTCTCAAGGCCTCCCCTCACCAGACGAGGCCCGAAATCCGAACTAACAGCCCGCACGTGCGGGCATCCAGTGCCTCCGAGGAGGCAATGAATACGTCGGCACCCTTGGTGCCGAAAGAGCGGCGTGGCTCCTTGGAGCGCGCCAAGAAAACAAAAAAGCAAATAACAGGGCCTGGTGACGGCCCTGTTAAGTGACCTCAAACTCCCCGTCTAAACAGCCACTCGCTTTTCGTACACACAGCATTATTTTACATTCACCATGAACACTCAAATTATACAATGGAACGTCAGGGGCCTTCTCAGAAACCTTGACGACATCCAAGAACTCGTACACGAACACTCACCAAAAGTGCTGTGTGTACAAGAAACACACCTTAATTCAAAACACACAAATTTTCTTCGTAAATACGTTATTTTTCGAAAGGACCGTGATGATGCCATGACATCATCCGGAGGTGTTGCCATCATAGTGAATCAAGGAATCGCATGCACACACTTACAGCTCCAAACATCCCTTGAGGCAGTGGCTTTTCGAGCGGTTCTTTTTGAAAAACTGATCACAATCTGCGCTATTTACATTCCTCCTAGCTATCAGCTGCAAAAACGTGATTTACACTCTTTAATTGATGAACTTCCGGAAACTTATGTTCTCCTTGGAGACTTTAATGGGCATAGCAGGCTATGGGGTGACTCTTGGTATGATGCGCGAGGTCGACTGATCGAACAGTTCCTTCTCTCTTCGAGCGCGTGTCTCCTGAATCGAAAAGAACCAACCTATTATAATCTCGCTAATAACACCTACTCCTCCATAGACCTAAGCATAGTATCTCCATCTCTTGTGCCTCTACTCCAGTGGAATGTCGTCAGTAATCTGTACGGAAGTGACCACTTCCCTGTAGTTTTGAGCACAACTACAGTAACCGAGTGCTCACCACGTGTTCCCAAGTGGCTCATAAATAGAGCCGACTGGGAACAGTTTTATACCATCGCTCGTCTAGCTTGGAATGACATATGTACTTTGAACATTGATGTTGCTGTCAGCTACTTCACAGCCTTTTTGATTGATGCTGCAACAAAATGCATCCCACAAACAAATGGACACCCTGGAAAACGGCGTGTGTCATGGTGGAACTCTGAATGCCAAAACGCGCGCAAACAGCAAAACAGAGCTTGGAGGCTGCTTCGGAACTCACCGACAGCCGAAAATCTTGACACTTTCAAGAAAATAATGTCTCAAGGCTGGAGAACGCGTCGGCAGGCCAGAAGGGAAAGCTGGCAGAAGTTTTTGTCAGGGATCAATTCATACACACAGGAGGCTAAAGTCTGGAACATGGTCGGTAGGATAGCAGAAAAACAAGTACACACACTTCCACTCGTAAACACTCAGGGTGATACCTTGGAAGATCAGGCAAACTTCCTCGGTGCACACTTCGAACAGGTGTCCATCTCATCCTACTATACGGACACTTTCCAAAAATACAGAACAAGAATAGAAAAGCAGAAACTCGAACACAAAGACACTAGATACGAGGCATATAACCAAGCTTTCAGTTTAGCTGAGCTGCGAACGTCTTTAAACTCCTGCAGTACTTCTGCCCCAGGTTCTGACCGTGTGGTGTATGAAATGTTAAAAAACCTACCAATCGAAACACGAAAAACCTTACTCTGTTTGTACAATGCTATCTGGTTTTCTGGCACTATCCCTACCTCCTGGAAAGAGGCTATTATTATTCCCATTTTGAAATAGGGTAAGGACCCTTCTTTACCTTCGAGTTATAGGCCTATTGCCCTTACAAGCTGCTTGTGCAAAGTATTCGAAAAAATGATAAACTGCCGACTTGTACATATCCTTGAAACAAACAATTTGCTCGACCCATTTCAGTGCGGGTTTCGAGAAAGTAGATTCACAACAGACCACCTTGTTCGTATCGAGGCACAGATCAGAGACGCCTTCGTTCATAAACAATATTTTCTCTCTGTGTTCCTCGATATCGAAAAGGCGTATGATACAACATGGCGTTTCGGAATTCTAAGAGACCTGTCCCACCTTGGTGTGCGCGGAAGAATGTTTCAGATAATCGAAAGTTACCTGTCAAACCGGACATTCCGTGTCCGTCTGGGCAGTGTGCTCTCCCAAACATTTGTCCAGGATACAGGCGTGCCACAAGGTGGCGTGCTTAGTTGCACACTTTTTATTATCAAAATGAATTCTTTGCACTTGTCCATTCCCCGCAATATGTTCTATTGTACATATGTCGACGACGTTCAGCTTGGCTTCAAGTCATGCAACTTGGCCATGTGTGAGCGGCAGGTTCAGCTGGGTTTAAATAAGGTCTCCAAATGGGCAGATGAAAACGTATTTCGACTTAACCCACAAAAAAGCACGTGTGTTTTGTTCTCTCAAAAGACAGGCATGCACCCGGAACCTGACATTCGACTGAACGGGCAACGTCTGTCCGTCAAAGCCGAGCATAAATTCTTAGGCCTAATCTTGGACAACAAGTTGACATTTGTGCCGTACATCAAGTATTTAAAACAAAACGTTTAAAATCCATGAATGTTATAAACGTGTTGTCACGTACTACGTGGGGTAGTGATAGGCAATGCCTCATGAACCTCTATAGAAGCCTCATTCGCACCCGCTTAGATTATGGGGCCGTTGTCTATCAGTCTGCTACTCAAAGTGCCTTGAAGATGCGGGACCCCGTGCACCATTTGGGCATTCGCCTTTCTACGGGTGCTTTTCGCACCAGCCCCGTAGAAAGCCTTCACGTTGAGTCAAATGAGTGGTCGCTTCATCTGCAAAGAACTTACATGTCCTTTGTTTATTTCCTCAAGGTGAAAGCAGACAAGGAGCACCCCTCATACTCTACAATTAATGATTTGCCGTGCTCAACTCTGTTTCAAAACAGGCCTTCGATGAGGCAGCCCTTCTCAGTTCGCCTGAAGTGTCTAGCTGAAGAAACTGCAGTGTCACTTGAACACAGTTTAATGGCTCCTGTAGCATACCCGCCACCGTGGCAGTGGCAGACTATAGACTGCGATGTGTCTTTCCTGGAAGTGACAAAACATGCACCTATTGCCCACATCCGAACATACTTTTTGGAACTTCACAAATACACACGTCCTGAGTTCTTCACAGATGCCTCCAAGACTAACTCCTCTGTGTCCTACGCTGCTGTCGGCCCATCCTTTTCGGATGCTGGCCCTCTACATCCACGCACAAGTATCTTCACAGCGAAAGCTTACGCGATACTTGTGGCAGCTAAACACATCAAACAGGTACAAATACAAAAAGCAGATATTTATACAGACTCCCTCAGTGTGCTAACGGCTCTGCACAGTCTTAAAAAACAAAAAAACCCTGTCCTTCTCTCACTTTACTCCATTTTGTGCACACTCTACACACTAAAATAACATGTTGTAGTGTGCTGGGTGCCAGGGCACCGTGAGATCCAAGGCAACGTGAGGGCGGATCAGCTCGCTGCATCCGTCCATGAGAGCACCGCCATTACATCTATTTCAATCCCGGCCCTCGATCTTAAGCCGTCTCTCAAACGAAACCTCAGGGACTACTAGCAGAGCAAGTGGGATACACACACACAAAACAAACTACACGCTATTAAGCCACACCTTGGTCATTGGCTGCCCGTATCGAAATCGCGTCATACAGAGGTAATACTAACGAGACTCAGGATAGGACACACATACACGACACACACACACACCTTTTGTCCGGTGGCGATCCACCATTGTGTGACAGATGTGGTGAAGCATTAACAGTCCTTCACATTTTAATTCAGTGCAAACAATTGGACACTGTAAGAAAACAACACTTTCCATTACCCTACCGACAACATATACCTTTACACCCTGCAATGTTCGTCGGTAGGGAACCGCTTTTTAGTCACAAATCATTGTTAGCGTTTTTTAAAGAAATTCATAGTTTTCATATCATATACCCGGGCATCCCGTAGCAAGACCTCTCCAGAGAGGTTTTTGCTGCGGTGATTACACAAGAAAGCACGTGCCTCACGGCCCTTGGACGCAAGGGTATGAACGTGTGAGGCACTTGTGATAATGCCATACATAGCCACCATCGTCTTTTATTATCACCAACTTTTGTCATCTATTCACACCACACACACCTTTCACGGCATGGTCATGATTTTATTACTTGTATGTTTTTACCCGCCTTACCGCGAGGAATTTTATGGCCCTTATACAGCCACTTATCACAATCATTGTCCATTTTTTAGTAAGATGAACTGGCGCTCTTTGGCCGCGAAATGGCCCTTGTGTCATAAAACATCAAACATCATCATCATCACTAATTACACACGTTGCACCATAGCGCCACTGCGAGAACTCTCGTACTTTTTGCGGGGGCAAATGCCTACGAAGTGGTTTGCAAACCGTAGGCGGAACGTCGAACTTCTCTTTTTGTGCCACACGCGAGTGTTACAGCGTGTATTAGAGAGAGAGAGTGATAATTTATTAGAAGGCAGAGAGGTCGGCCTGAGCTGGTTCGCTCTAGCTTGCCACTCTACACACGGGACAAGAGAAAGGGGAAGGAACGAGGGATGAAGGGTGATGATGGGGACAAGAGGTGATGCGTGTGTATTGTAGCCACTTAACATAGTAACCTACAGTCAAGTATCTAGTCCAGTGCTTTTTATAAAGTCTAGAACAGCCTTTGTAGCAGTTTTTGACACTGTTTGGTCGTTCATTGCTGACAATATGTGTCATTCACCTAATGACGTTCGTCCGATGCCTGCCAACGTTGCAGTTAGCATTTTTCTTTGCGCCACGTATAATGCACACTCACAAAATATGTTAGCTATCGTTTCGCGCACTTGGCAGCGTTCACAATTCGGGCTGTCCGCACGGCCAATTAGTGGGTGTAGTGGCGAGTGAAGGTGATGCTCAGGCGAATTCGGTGCAGTATATCAGCATGTCTTCGGCTGATTTTATCTGGAAGACGAAAAGTCATACTGGGGTCTGTTTCCCGCAGGCGCTTGTTCCGGTGATCTAATAGCGACCAGTAAGTGGCAGCGCATTCGCGCATGAGCGATCTCAACAATGTGTTGACGTCACTTCGCGATTACGGTACTTTGACGTACATAGGAGCGTTGTATACTGCTGCTCTTGCTTCGCTATCGGCTGTTTCGTTGCCAACCAGGCCGCAATGTCCAGAAATCCATCGGAGTGTAATCAAGTGAACGCTCCTGTGTGTTAGGTCAAATGTTTGGACGATTCCTGATGCTAACTCGTAAAATTGGCCTCTTCTCGAGCTAGAATGGATAGCTTGAAGCGCTGATTTTTCATCAGACAGAATCGTCTATTGATTCGATTGATACGTGGGGTTTAACGTCCCAAAACCACCATATGATTATGAGAGACGCCGTAGTGGAGGGCTCCGGAAACTTCGACCACCTGGGGTTCTTTAACGTGCACCCAAATCTGAGCACACGGGCCTACAACATTTCCGCCTCCATCGGAAATACAGCCGCCGCAGCTGGGATTTGAACCCGCACCCTGCGGGTCAGCAGCCGACTACCTTAGCCACTAGACCACCGCGGCGGGGCAGAATCGTCCATTTACGCGGTGCTCGGTCATTTACAAATTTTATGGCTTCTTGTATAGCAACAAGTTATGCAGCTGTCGAAGATGACCTGTGATCAAATTTGTACTGTCGGGAAACACCGAGTTGAGGGATCACGAAGGCTGCAGCTGAGGCGATGAAGTTACGGATCCTTCGGTGTAAATGTGCACAGAGTCGCTGTATCAGTCATCTAAATGTGCCAAGGTGAATTCCTTGATGGCAATATAAAAAACACGCGACTTATACGAAATTCCACGTACGTTAGGCACATCAGTGGTTTAGGCAACGTCCATGGAGGCACTGCAGGAATTACGGCAGGTGCAAAGCCTGAAGGGATCGTGTGCCTATGCGTATCGAGGCATCGTGAACAGGTACAGCCTGGTCGGTCCACTTGCAGTGAAGACAACGGGTGATTGATTGATATGTGGGGTTTAACATCCCAAAATCACCATATGATTATGAGAGACGCCGTAGTGGAGGGCTCCGGAAATTTTGACCACCTGGGGTTCTTTAACGTGCACCCAAATCTGGGTGCACGGGCCTACAACATTTCCCCCTCCATCGGAAATGCAGCCGCCACAGCCAGGATGAGACAACGGGTGCTGCGCATGTCGGGTCAGCAGACGAAGATGCACTCTAAGAGGCTCACAGGACGTGTAAACCTGTATCGGGTAGGTGCGACACTCCTTTATAGTGCCAGAAGTTGACATGCACCGTGGCAGGCCAAGGATTATTCTCAGTGCTCGTGCCTGAAGGCTGTCTAAAGTACGAAGGCACGTTGCCCGCATGCTGCAAAGTACAGGTGAGCTGTACCGTATATATCCTACTAACAATGACTTGTATAACTGCAGAAGACTTTTCTCTGAAGGGCCCCATCTCAGTCCTGCTACAACACGAATAATATACACAAAACTGATTAGTTTGTATCGCAGAACAGTCATATGCTTTGACCAGGGCAGGTTGCGATCATTGACGACCCCTAAATAGCGGTGGTGCTTGACCGCGGGAATCACTGCTCCGTGAGCGAAGATTGGGTACCGCGACATTGATTTCTTTGTAAATGCCAATGCAGCACAATTTGCTATTGAAAGTTGCAGGCCCTGACGATGTAAGTACTTAGATGTTATTGATGTGCCTTGTTGTAGCCTTGCTCGCAGTTGTGGTCGCGTTGCTGCAGATGCCCACATGCATAGGTCGTCTGCATACGCACTGATTCTGACAACGTCGGGAAGCTCAGCTTCAAGGCCAATGAGTGCTATGTTAAAAGCATGGGGCTCAGGACGGCACCTTGCGAAACTCCACGGCTTACGAGGTGCCTGGCCGTGTCACCGTCAGATGTCGAAATAAAATGGTACGTCCTCTGAGATAGCTCACTATCCATGCGTGTAGTCGGCTACCTACGACAATGTCTTCAAGTGCCTCAAGAATAGCCTCATGGTAGACGCTATCGTGCGCGCCCTTTATATCTAAGAAAATGGCCCCTACCGATTTCCGACGTTGTCTTTCCTTTTCAACAGCAGAAACTAAATCTACAACACCGGTCTATAGATGATCAACCTCTACGGAAGCCATTTACAAAATCTGGTAAGCCGACATTATTCTCCAGCAGGCGTTCCAATCTTGCCAGCACCATGTGTTCCATTACCTTACCGATGCAACTGGCTAGGGCAATGGGTCTGTAAGAAGACAACTAGTGTGAAAACTTGCAGGTGAAAAAGGGTTTATTGGCGACTGTTGCGACGGTGGTCCTACGACGAAACACGATCGGACAAGAGCAACGGTCAAGCAGATGCCGGCGATGATCAGCACAAGCCGAGCGAGCCAAGCCCAGCACCCAGTACCCAAGCGGTGGCGATGTTGCTTGCCAAGAATGCGTTTTCTTCTTCACAGAGGTTTCAGTAAGGTCACTATGCGGCAGCACTTACAACTCTCTGGGACTGTCGCTGTTTCCCACGTAGAGTTGTAGAACGACAAGAGAGCCTGTCTTGCTTCCTGGCTCAGGTGATATAGAGCCGAATTCTGTCAGGTTCTGGTGCGGACGACCGTCGGGACGTAGAAATCGCAGCGTCGAGTTCGCGCATTGTGAATGGTAAGTCGAGGCGATCGTTGCTGGACGGCAGTGAGGCTAAACACGAAGGTGATATTGGTGAGGAGGACATACCTACGAGTAGGTGGCAGTAATCTTCTGCAACCTCTACTTCAGGTCGACCTTGCTTTAGAGCCAAAGCTCGGAAAGAGAACAGCTGTTGAGTGGGCGTCTGAAGGCTTCGGACAGTTTGCCATATCCGAGAGAGGGGTTTTATGGGATCAAGAGAGCCACAAAATACCCTCCACCGTTGCCTATCCAGCTTATCGAGGTGTCGAAATACGTTGTGCTTTGCGTGCTGTAGATATATCAGATGGTAATTTCGTCCTCTTGTATTTCATCTCTGCCTGGCGACGGATTGCACGAAGGTATTCATATTGTGCGTCAAGTGTTGATCTTGGTAGCGACACATTCACAAGTTTCGTATGCGTTGTTAAGGCTGATGCAATGAGGCTTTCTAATTCAGATATAGATTGAATGTTCCCGCACTGAGCATTTACCGAAGCTTGGAATCCTGGCCAGCCTACGCTTTTTACGGGCAGGGGAGTTGAATGACGGATCCTTTCAGCTGTATACATGTAGGGAGATGGTCACTTTCATGTGTTTCAACGTCTACGAACCAACAGGTGGTAGGCAAGAGACTTCTGCTCACAAAACATACGTCTAGACAGCTGCTGTACGATGCGCCACGGAGGTAAGTAGGTGAGCCATCGTTAATGGACATCAGGCCCTAGTTGAGCACAAAATCGGCAATGTCCCTACAACGGGTGTTCATTGAGGCAGAACGCCACATGAGATGATATGCATTAAAATCCCCAACTAATACATGTGGTCCAGGGCAAGCTTGGAGAACAGAAAAGAGATGGGAATAGTCCACGTGGCTTCTAGGAAAAATGCATCCACTAATGATTGATATTGAACGTCGCTTGTGCTTAATAGATAGGCAAATATACTCGTTATAAGCATGAGGAGCCACGGCATGTCTCACATACATTAAATCTCGACAAACGCATATAATTACTTTGCTAGAATTTCGATCATCGCGTGACCACAAAGTGACGTATCCGGAAATCCGAAACGATGACATCAAATTCGGCTCACATATTACAACCGACGGAAATTTGTATTTAAACATCCGTTGTTGGAAGTCAGACAATCGGCTTCGCAAACCTCGTGCGTTCCACTGCATTATAACAGAAATGCGCACACGTTCATCGAAGAAATTCGCTATATTGTTTATGGAAGGGCTAGCAGTAGCGGTTCCAGCACGTTGAACATCTGCCCTGCTGTTTTCGCACGTGGCGTGTGTAGCTCGTTGAGAAAGGCACGGATAGATTTTAGTAGATGCTTCAGCATAATTCGATTCTTCTCAGTGTCTCGCCTATCATTTCCGCCCTCTTCAAATTTGCAGCCCATGATATGGTCTATTTTGTTGCTCCGTTTGGTATCAAAGGCCACTCAGTATCTGAAGCATTGGCGTGCAACGCGGGCGTTGGTACACTTTCTGCATCCCTGGGACAAGGTGAGTACAACTTGGGTGTAGCGTCCTGATAATGCGCACGCGTATGTTCATCTGTTGCTGATGGTGATGCATCACTCCTATGTCCACTATGCTTTCGCTGGTGCCTAAGTTTTGGATGACGTCTCTATCAGCGGATGGACGCGACAGCCTCTCTGTGTGTCGAGTTCTCTCTGGCCATCTTCCGCAGGACGCGAATTTCTTCTTTGATCTTCGGGCACTCCTTCGACGATGCTTCATGTGCACCTGAGCAGTTTTGGCATTTAAATGGAACAGCAGTATCGCAGTTTTCCACGTTATGAGATCCGCCGCACCGCTGGCAAGTTGTCTCACTTTTGCACACTGCGCTGACGTGTCCCAACTTGCAGCACTTGTGTAACTGCAAATGGCGTGGCACGTAAGGGCGCACGGGATGTCTCAAGTATTCAACCTTCACGCTAGAGGGCAGAGTCTCAGAATCAAATGCAATAGGTATGAGGTGCTTCGAGGTCTGTGGAAGGGTGTAATTGTTCCAGGGCTTACTTTTGGGAACTCAGTGGTGTGCATGAGGGCAGAGGTGCAATCGGGAATGGATGTAAATCAAAGGACTGTGGGACGCCTCGCGTTGGGTGCTCACGGGAAGACGACAAACGAGGCTGTAAAGGGCGATATGGGGTGGGCAGGTTTTGAGGCGAGGGAAGCGCAGAGCAAAATAAGGTTCGAAGAAAGGCTAAGAAATATGAAGGAGAGTAGATGGGCAGAGAAGGTGTTCCGTTATTTGTATAGGAAGAGCGTGGACACACAGTGGAGAAAAAGAACTAGAAGACTCACTAGTAAATATACGGCTGGTATTGTAAGCCATATGTCAACAAAGAGCGTTAAGGGAAAAGTCAGGGAGGCGGAAAGGATTTACTGGATGGCAGCTATGGAGAAAAAACCGGCTTTGAGCAACTACCGAAAGGGCAAAAATGAAATAAGGAGGGAGGCATTTTACGATAATTCAAGGGGAAGCGCTTTACTGTTTGAAGCGAGATCGGGTTGCCTTAGAACGCGTAGTTATAAAGCAAGATTCAGTAAAGAAGAAGAACAATGCACATGCCGCGGGAAAGATAAGGAAACGGCGGAGCATGTTCTGATTGAGTGTGGAGATATCCACCCAGGTGTACGTTTGGGCACGAGCCTACAGGAAGCCTTGGGTTTTAGGGACAACAATGGAAAGCTGAACACACCCGCGATTGAAATAAGTAAGAGACGGTTAGAGTATTGGTGGCAGAAAATTAGAGAGAAAGGACAAAAATAAATATTGGAAAAAATAAAATATGGACAGCGTGCCGTAAATGGCAGAGAACTTAAGCTGAAAATTTACCTTTTTTTCCATTAAGATAGAATTTATCGAAGTAGAGGCATTAGGCCAACATCAAAAAAGAAAAAAAGGTTTTTTTTTGTCGAGCCTGGTGGCATACTTGTCACCACCCCGTTATAAAGGGGACGCTCACAGCATCCATCCATCCATCCATGCTAGTTTGATGCAGCGAGACTGCCCGAAGCGGCGTATGGTCACGATTTTGACTGTCGACGTCACAAGATTCTGGAGGTCAGCGTCTGTGATATCAGCATCGACGTCACTTATCACGCCAGTCGTTGTTCCTTTCCCGTGAGCGAAAAATGCGTGAACTGAAATACTTCCGAGCTGCGTGACGGCCTTCAGTCTGTCAAGAATGTTTTTTGTTTTTCACATCAACTGATAATATATTTTCCTGCTATTTATGCGAATTTCATTCATTTGAGCAGGTGCTACTCGCTCGAAATAATGAGTCGCCCCGCCGCGGTGGTCTAGTGGCTAAGGTACTCGGCTGCTGACCCGCAGGTCACAGGATCGAATCCCGGCTGCTGCGGCTGCATTTCCGATGGAGGCGGAAATGTTGTAGGCCCATGTGCTCAGATTTGCGTGCACGTTAAAGAACCCCACGTGGTCAAAATTTCCGGAGCCGTCTACTACGACGTCTCTCATAATCATATGGTGGTTTTTTGAACGTTAAACCCCACAAGTCACTCAAATAATTAGTCAATGACTGCCTGTTTAGTGAGTTCAGGTTGTCTGATGTAGAGATGGGTACATACGAGATTGTGAAATATCGCTTGCCTTTGTCTAGCGCCAGTTGTGGCTCCGCCGTTTATGACGTCCTGCGAAGCTTCCTTTTCAACCAGCGGGTATGGAATGTCCTGAAGTCGGCTTCCGATTCCATCTCTTCCACTGATGAGCTCTCAGTAGAATCATCAAAGTTGCAGATGTGCCAACACGGTCACCCACATTCGGTTCATCCCTATGCAAACGGCTAGGGCCCGTGGTCTCGTTGGATGGATGGTCCCCCATCCAGGGGCGTTACGTCCTCCGTTCGGCTTGTTCAGAGAAAGTCAGGAATTCTGACAGTTTAAAAAAAACAAAAGTTGTTCAAGGCAGAATAATGTCCGACCGCACTTCATCTTCCTCGCCTGACAGCGTGTATTAGGCCAACGAAAAGGTTGTAAAGCTTTACAAAATGGAGCAACCACCATGAGCGCCTGCGGTTCGTGGTGCGCCTTGACGCAAGAGCGATTACCATGTGATGTGCGTCGTTTTAGTGCTTCTATGTGAAACATTGGTTTTTTGCTCACGGAAAATTCGTGGGTACCAGCGTGACGAGGGTATCTGCAGCTCTCAATGCCCACGTGTGTTTTATTCCAAGTGGGTGGGTTGCGCTAAATTTGTTTCGCGAAGTATGCGTGAGTCACTGGCAGCAGCACATTCTTAGGTGTTAGGAGGCCTTTATCTCTTGAACGCTGACGTTACATAGATGTTATAGCGTGCGCACAACAAAATTTGCATTTCATGCGCGTGAAATATCGCCAGCTGCAGGCTTGGCCTGCAACACCGTTTTAATACTTCCATGATCATCCATTTATTTTCCTAATAGCGTTTATGCGCGCCATCTACATTTACCTTTACTAGCTACACTTACCTTTATTCAGTCACACACCGCTGTTCAAGTAAATGCCAAATTGTGTGCCAAGGTCAAGTACGACGTCCACAAATTAGCGACGGACAGGTCTCCCTCCAAATAAAAAGCTTAGTATTTGCACAACTCTTTCGCGAACGTGTGTATGCAGTTGGGGTCAAGAGAGGGTGCAGAAACAACCTAAAATTCCTTATTCTAAATTCATGTCTTATTATAAAGCAGGTGCTATTTTTAGATTCGGGATTTTTTATAGCCAGTACATTATTTCCAGAGCAGTACATAGGCTGGTTTGAGCGTAGTTCATTGTCAAAAATGCCTTTGCGAAATATGAGAACTGCAGCAGATATTCAACAGTCAGAAAGTGTCTATCACCTACGCTCTTTTGCTGACTTCTGCACTGGTACTTTTTGTTAAAGGTCAACTTGCGATTCAGCAACCATTATAAAACATCAAACCACAAAATTTTACGGGTAATCAATTTCTGTCTCACAGCATTTTGTTTACTTCTTTGATGCAATTTCTTCAAAGAAGCAACTGCTCAACTTGTTTTGTGTAAAGTGGGCATTAGCAATCTCAGGCCAGTGAAACAGTTAACTGTTGTGCATGCGCAAGTACTCGTTTTTATTGCGATAGCAACTCTATACACATTATCGGGTGGATTTTACCTTTTTTGAAAAAAATATACTTCCTTAGTGCGCAGGGAACGTTTTAAGATGCAATACCAACCAACTCAAGTAGCCACTCTTTTGAATTTTGCCGCTGGCGTCAGCGTCACTCACCGTACATGTATACGTATCTATATATACGAATATGCTAGAGAGAAAGCCCAGAAAAGGACTCCGGCGCGCGGAATCGAACTTGAGTCCTCTAAATCGTGACCACGATGCTTTATGCACTGAGTCACAGAGGAGCACGTCCTTCACCATTCATACGGCAAGCTATTTACTTCTACCACATACTGCTGCTACCGGGCACCTCGGGGAAAATCATCGCGTTTTCAGCATTACCAGCAAGATGGCGCAACGAGCGCGCGTCGCCATATCGCGTGGTGGCGCGCGCTCTAATCTCCTACGCGTAATTCGCCCCACTTAGAGGAGAACAGTGACGTAGAGTTACTATGTATGCTACCTTTAGGTTGCAGAGTTGCGCCAAAGTACGCCATCTTGGATTCAAATGTCTTGCGGGAAAGCCACTCACCACCCACGTAGGAGCAACGCTCGCGCTTCAGAGTGCTAAATATTCTCTCAATAATGAGGGATTATGGTACTAGCGTTGCTTTATTTATTTTTTCGCTTTCTTTACATTTTCTTTAAAGTATGAGTGAAACTCGATTGCTCCGGTCACACCTAGAAGCTTTGATTTGATGCTTACGTTCTTGGGCACATAATAATGAAACAAAGTGCGTAGCTCGTTGAACCAGTGAGATACATTTTTATGGTTGGTTACACTAGCTACGACTTTTGCGCTGTTTTTCCCATTTACAAATATCAAATTATTTTAGCACTTTTAAACGCTATTCAACCAGTTAGGGATGAAATTCTTTCATCATGTTGGACTCATTAGTTAACTGTGTGAGGGAGCCAGGTATAGTTGTATCGCCTTCAACTGAATCGAGCTGAACAGCGATCGAGAGTACTCATGCGACGCCCATATTACGCACGGCTCTCTATTGCGCTCGTATTACAATCGCGGCTCACGATAGCTGATGTGAAAGAACAGTCAAAGTTACCACGCTTGATATGCCCGGAATCATCGTAGCGTTGGCTTCTCTGCTGTGCATTTGAGCCACTCGTAACCACGTGATGGCGCTCCGCGAATAGGGGCGCTGAAGTCCTGTAGGTGGAGCGAGCGGCGCCCGGAAAACAGTGGTGCAACTCTGCTACCTAAAGGTAGCATATACAGTAACTCTACAGCGACGCTCCCTCGCGCACCCTTAAGTGCCGGTGGGGAGGAGGGGAAGATCGTGCATCTTCGCTAGCCTCAGGCTTTATCTGGAACCTCTGTTGTAGTTACCGGCCGCACAAAGGTCACTGCAATCATTTCAGTTTCCGTTAGCGAAAAGCGCATGCTTTTCTGACACAGCGAAATAACAACTGAGACGCTTATTCGCATGCATCTCTACCTGTGAGTACGTTTAGTGCGTCATTTGTACGTGAGAAACGCGGGTCACGTTTCGGAATGCCTTTGATTCTGCGCATGACCTTCCAATTCGTTGCTTTTGCATTCATTGCTCGACTTTGCGGCAAAGCTGTGACTTTTTAAAATGTATGAAAATTGTCATACTTCGACAAATATTAAAACGAATGTTTTTTGTTGTTAAGAAAAGCAGTAACCATGACTGCGCTATAGTCCTAGAGTTTGACCAAATGTGGGCTGATGTATGCTCTTGCCACGCATGTTTGTTATTTATACTTTTGCTTTATTTGGTTTTCTCTCGCAAAACCTGTCACGAGTGCTCAGTGCAAACTACGACTCATTATTCTAGAAGGCTCGCGGTTATTGTAGATTGTTCTGTTAGGATTGCCCGTAAGACGCTAACGGTCGAGATTATTTAAGAGCTTGCGCGATGACCAGTGATAAGACGGGAATATTCTACGGCACATCTGTAAATGCCGACGAGCTTCGCCGCTTGCCAGTAGCTCGACGGCCGACGCTCTCTCCACCGCTATCAGTGCCCTTGTAATTGCTGTAATCTGGCCTTCAGTTTTCTGGCCACAACTTCAGCCGAATAAATACTTTCATCTGAGCATGGAGTCTTCACCCTTCGTTCACGTCATGACTCCCTGAAAATATCCTAAACAAAGTGTGCCGCGAGGCACCGGAAAGTTTGCCGTTTTAGAAGATCTTGTAAAAAACAGGTGGACCAATAACTCTTGCTCCTTCACCAGAAGAGTCTTCTTGGTATGACCAAACGTGACTGTATGGCGAACATAATTGTCTAGTCGAAACATGAAAAGCCCGACATGTCATGAGTGTCATGATTGACAATTTTTGCTGCTCTTGCGGTGGTTACATTCACATGACATTTTGCGAAACTTGTATGGTATGACATGACTGTATGACGAACATAAGTGACAGACTCTAACGTGGAAATCATGACACGCATGTCATGATTTTTATGTTATGACTAGTCTTTAGTCTCATCAATACACACCACGCTCATGGTGTGCTCGCGGTCACTTCGCTAGCTTCACATATATCAATTTTGGTATTACGAGACGTGAATAAATGATGAAAGTACATGACTGGTGCCAACATGATAGTCACGAGATACGTGTCATGTAAAACATGACTACATGCGACACTCATAGCGTGCTCGCAGCCGTTTCGCTAGCTCCACATATACGAAACTTGGTTGTACGTGACATGAGTGGACGATAAAGGTAATTGACATGCCCAACATGATAATCTTGATAAGCATGTCATGTAAAACATCACTACATGCTATGCTCATAGCACGCTTGCGGCCGTTTTACTAGCTCAACATTTGGTATCACATGTCTTAATGAACGACAAAAGTAAATGACACGTCTAAACAAGATTTTCATGACATGGAAGCCATGTACGGCGTAATTTACGTCCGTCTCGTAACGTTGTGCTCACTTTAAAGTGACATATCAACCTTCTTCATTCGTGCTTCGTATATGATCGATTCCAACAGTACGTGGGACCTGCCAAAGTTTTAGCGCACTTTTGTTTTTTGAAAAACACATATAATAATAAAAGTTTAAGATGTTGCTTGAGGAGATTTCATCACGAGGTTCGCATCTAGTTAGATAAGCGTAGAGTACACCTTTAATAGTGTGGTATTACATAACCATGGCAAAGATAAGACCAGTGCAGGCTAGCTATTTCATGTTTTTACTTTGTCTCAACGCAAGTCAGAACTACATTAATTGATGGCTGTTATGCGTGGCTGATCGTTGCTTCATGACAGGTTGTTTTAGAAGAAGATGATTAACTTATCCTGAAAACTCATTGGACGCTTTGTTGTGTACCCTTAATTAAATCTGGTGCTTGATCACACAAGAGACATTTAACATACCAGGCATACCAAAGTGGACAGTTTTGATTCGTTACTGTACATTTCAATAAAACTCTGCAAATGCCACTAACAGAAGCCAACTATTCTTATTAGTGCTTGACCGCGTCTTGACGAAACCTATAAATGTGGACTTTCAATCTACCTGTCAGCCGTATGGCATGTCGATGGCCGCTCGAAACATGTACTTCACAGTAGGATGGTCACTGCATATTGTTTTTTTAATCCAGCTGCCGTGACAGTAATCTTCCCACACCATCAGACATCTGCATTGTTGCTATGTGCCTCTATAATGTCTGTTCTTAATTTTTCCTCTTTCATTGTACGTTCACCACGACACACTGTGCAGAACTACACCCACAAGCGCAAGAGTGACTATTCAGACGAGAAAACAAAACACAGAAGCATTACTTATCGTTCGGTGTCCGGAATGCACCGAACAGGCAATGTGCGTATTGTGAGACTTGGTAGTCGCGGTGGCAGGCTAGTTCTAGGTGCGAGACATGTACGAAACACGAAACAAACACGAGGTGCCTGTGTGCCTTGTGTTTTCGCCAGCCATAACAACAACTATCAAAGAAGATGCACCGACGTTGGCCACCCTCGTATATATATATATATATATATATATATATATATATATATATATATATATATATATATATATATATATATATATATAAGGGAAAGAAGTGTATACCTAAGGGCTCGTTTTTCCGTGTTTTAACACAATATTAATGAGATATAACAGACAGTAATGCCAAGGAATGTACAGGGGAAGTTATTAAAACCAATGGAATGTAAATAAGAAGAAAGAAAAGTGGATGAAAAAATTACCAACTGTGAGCAGGAACCGAACCTACGACCTTCGAATATATATATATATATATATATATATATATATATATATATATATATATATAACGGAAGCAAAAAGGCACGACTAACGAGGAAACACTTTTATTAATCACATACGTTTCGGCTGGTGGGCCAGCCTTCGTCAGTGTGGCGAAGCGCCGAACGCAGCGCCGATAGCTCGTTTGTTAAACGTCATACGACTGAGATTGCATGGCAAGAGTCTCAAACTTGTCCGAGCCCGTGGGATGCAGTCTCAAAGTACAGTTCCGCAAGGGCCGACGTAGTGAATAAGGTATAAGTAAGAAGACCAACCGTTGCTATTTGAAAGAAAACGGGATGGCTGTTAGCACTGTGCTTTCGTCTTCTTTCAATTATCCACACTGACGAAGGCTGGCCCACCAGCCGAAACGTATGTGATTAATAAAAGTGTTTCCTCGTTAGTCGTGCCTTTTTGCTTCCGTTGTTACTACGGAGCCAGTGCGCTTCCTTCCTCGCAACGTCTATATATATATATATATATATTTGACACTGCCTAGAGATTCGGAAATGATCATTACAAAAGAGCGGGACAAAACGGTGACGTATTGAGGCCGCTGCGAATGCGTGTGCATCAGCAAAAGCCGGCTCCGGGCGCCCGGGCCGGCGAGACAGTGGCGGCGCCTCTCTCGGTATCTTTTTACTCCTCCATGCATGCGTCTGCTTTTACATGTCTATAGGCAGTACTTCCGCATTGCGAGGCTGTCACGGGTATTTTTTTCCCAAGGATCCCTACAAACAGAATTTTAGTTAGTACGTTCGAACGCAGCGCCGATAGCTCGTTTGTTAAACGTCATACGACTGAGATTGCATGGCAAGAGTCTCAAACTTGTCCGAGCCCGTGGGATGCAGTCTCAAAGTACAGTTCCGCAAGGGCCGACGTAGTGAATAAGGTATAAGTAAGAAGACCAACCGTTGCTATTTGAAAGAAAACGGGATGGCTGTTAGCACTGTGCTTTCGTCTTCTTTCAATTATCCAGTGGCATAAAACAGCGACAGGAAAACAGTGCATTGTTAAAACTTTGGTAATAGACCTATTACTCAGTATGCCTCTAGCAGGGTTTCTATAATGCAAAGCCTTAACCATCTCGATGAGTGCTCCTTTGGCAAAACGTGTCAGGCGAATGGTGTGGCACAAAACATTCATGAGCGACGTTGTTGATGACTTCGTCACGCGGCATCAATGCTTCCTCAATGATGGGCCGACCCGGGAAACAGTGAGGTCCACAGGAACACGTGTGGTGCAGAACACTTTAAAGATGGCAAAAAAATTGTGACGAAAATATTGTCACCACCATTTCATTTTAGTCACACGACAGCTCCCTATGTTTGGCGAGAAGCTTTGTCCAAAATTTATTGCACTACGAAGTGCACTACAGTCTCCACCATCAAGTCTTGCAGGGTGTGTTAATGCGCTCGCATCCGCAGGGTACCGTGCTGAGCCTTGCGTGCGCCCAGTGCCTGGTTGGTGTGCTAGCCAGGGACAGCAACATCGTGGCCCACATCTCGTGTGCCCTTTTCGGCATGCTTGGCCTCCGGTACTTGGGAATGGGCTTTGTTGCCGCCTCTTTACTTGCCGGAAGCATACTACCGGCCTCGCACCCGCTGCTGCTGTTCGCCGTGCGCCTCGTCGAACGTGTCACCGGTGACCTCGAGGCTGACGCACTGGACGCTCAGCGAAGGGGTGACGGCTGGTTTGACTACTCACACGCTGCACCCAGGTATGGACGCCCATGCCTTCATTCGGCCCTTAACAAGACCGTACTGTTGATCTCCTTTACGCAAAGAATAAACCTTGGTTTGGGCACGTAATGACGGGAACGCAAGAAAGGCAGACATGATACGGCGGTGCCTGTGTGCCTTATGTCTTCGCCAGACATAACAACTATCAAACAGGATGCACCGACGTTTCCCACTCTCGTAAAACGATGAAGCTCTATGCCACTGTTTAGGCGCTACACAACGGGAAGTCAGTTCTTTGTCATCACGGTGCGACATCACTTGCTAGAGGCCAGAGTGGTGCCAGAAGGGTGGTGGAGGGGAGAATACAGTGCTTTTAGGGGCCGTTTAGGAAACCTTTTCTTTTTTGTATGACACATTTTGCACTTGTGCGAATGAAGGCACCGTTCTTTTTAGCATTACTAGCGTACTAAAGGAGCATTCCTTGATTCATTACACTTCGCTGTGTATACTGAAACCAATTAAGTTCAGTGTGATGTTTACGTAGAGATGCCTTGCCGCTTTTGACAGGACAGTGTTCAATCCTGGGGTCCACCACGGATCTGCTGACGTATTTCCGTCGTGGATATGACGCTAAGCAATAAATACCAAAAAATTGCCAAGATTAAACCACAAAGAAAAACGTTGTGTAACGTGGCGTTGAACCAGCCTTATCTCGCTCCACAGCGTGCATGCGGCGCATACCACTAGGACACAGAGGCTACATTGATGCTCTTGGTAGCGGCGAGCAATTCATATACACCATGTGCCGTTGACGGTCTTCAGAGTTCGATAACGTCAACGTGTTTTCGTCATCGGTAGCCAAATGGAACGAGGCGCGCATGTTGGGCGCCCACGCTCTAAACGATTTCACCCCGCTCCGCCCCACGCGTTGCGACAGCAAATGGGTTGCAGCGTTTTAGGGAGCTTTGGGCGTGGCCCCTAACTTGCATCTGAAATATACTTCGTGAAACTTCCTACAAAGCTTGGTTTTAAGAAGCTGTGCAAAGCAAGATTGCGGTGCCTGTTTAAGCAAGCCACCCACTCCGAATATTTCTATAAGCGTCGGCTTGCATTATTAAACTCATTCATTACCAAATCATGCTCCCGATTTGATTTATATCTGAATATTGAGGCTTCGCTAGACGTATAATGCCGTTAAAGTAGCTCCGTTTTCGAAATACACAATCTATTTGTGGCGAACATGGCTTTCCAGGGATAAGCTGAATCCTAAAAGGTAACTTTGGTGTTTTTAATATTTTGAGGTTACCCCGCCGCGATGGTCTAGTGGCTAAGGTACTCGGCTGCTAACCCGCAGGTCGCGGGTTCGATTCCCGGCTGCGGCGGCTGCATTTCCGATGGAGGCGGAAATGTTGTAGGCCCGTGTGCTCAGATTTGGGCGCACGTTAAAGAACCCCAGGTGGTCGAAATTTCCGGAGCCCTCCACTACGGCGTCTCTCATAATCAAATAGTGGTTTTGGGACGTTAAACCCCACAAATCAAATCAATCAATCAATCAATATTTTAAGGTCGTCAACAGAGCACACCGGAAGTTTTTTGCTTCTTTTGCGAGCTTTTAAAACACCTTTTTCATTACGTGGCTCGAGAGACTGTGGAAAAAGTCCATCCGTCTGTTCGTCCGTCCGTTCGTTCGTCCGTCCGTCTGTCTGTCTGTCCGTCCGTCCGTTCGTCTGTCTGTCTGTCTGTCTGTCTGTCTGTCTGTCTGTCTGTCTGTCTGTCTGTCTGTCTGTCCGCCTGTCCGTTTATCCGTCCGTCCGCCTGCCTGCCTGCCTGTATGTCCGCCTGCCTGCCTGCCTGTCGGTCTGCCTGTCTGTCTGCCTATCTGCCTGCCTGCCTGCCTGTCTGCCTGTCTGTCTGTCTGTCTGTCTGTCTGTCTGTCTGTCTGTCTGTCTGTCTGTCTGTCTGTCTGTCTGTCTGTCTGTCTGTCTGTCTGTCTGTCTGTCTGTCTGTCACAGACAGACGGACGCTTCGCCCCATTCATCGTTATGCAGTGCATGGATATGGTGTGAATTTCTTATTAGAAAAGCACCATCTGTCCTCTTCAATCGTCAACTATACGAAAACCATTAACCCCATCTAGTGATAGTATTTTGAATAAAATATACAGCAAACGTCATCTAGTGATGAATTTCTAAATCTAACTAGAAGTGCACAGAGTGTCTCATATAACTAGGTGAATTAACCTGTAGTAGTGCATATTTACCAGCATTTTTTTCACAGTGAGTATAGATTGCCGAGTATGTGAAGACTGTTGCAAGGCGATGGCAGGTACAGCTACAGTAGTACCGAAACGAAAAGTAACTGAGACCGCGTGCTTGATGGGTGTGACGCTGTTGAGGCTCCAAAAGAAGAAACTGTGTGCACGCACTCGTCTCTTGACCTTACGAGACATGTCTTGCAGAGATCACCTGCGTGAAATGATATGGGCACTACTCTGGAATACATAATGTTTGATGACGGAAGTAGGAGAATGAAAGCGTGCGTGTAACGACATTATAGGCAGTGTTCAATAAAATAGGCTCAATAGATTATAGAGCATAATGATTATTTGTTCTTATGTCTGTTCAATGAACTTTGTCAGTATAGCAATGAGAAATGTAAACATACACTGTCCAGTAAAGAGGGTACATCACTGTTGCATTAGTGTAAGCAATTTGCCTTGTATGTGAAGTTGAGACACAGACAAAAAGCATACAAAGCAAAAGCTAGTTGATTGGTACTCCAAGGAGACTGCGAAATAGTTCGAAATATTGGGTGGACACTAGACTGAACAGACGTTGCACCACAATGCGTGAGCAGAATTTGAGGAAGCCTTGTCTGGACCTATTACCGGGAACTAAGTGCTACAATACATATGTAGTGGGTAAATTTGTAAATCAAGTTCATGAAGCTCTAACTCTGACCAGAATTGGCCTGTCATTGATACGCCAAAAAGAATCACCAACATGCACGCAAGCAGTGAGCCCTAGTGTTGAAACATATATTACTATTTATGCTTCAAAACATGTTTATATACATGACAGAGATAACGCAATCAAAATGAACAATAATCAGCGATTTGCATTGGCCTGCATTTCTTCCTTTGCGACTCCATGATCATGAATTGTAGCTTGCCCAAGGGCTCCCGTTCAGTATCCGGAATCTCATCTGCTGTGCAGTAGTGCTGTTTTGTTGATCTTCATCTCTAATAAAGTTCGTTTGGTATGATTTTGCAGGCATATTGTTGCCAAGTTTGTGTTTTATAAGGATAAACAGCGTGTGATAAAAAAGGTTTTAAGCTAAAAGGCAGCACATTTGCCATACGGGAAGACTTCACTTGAAACAAGTGCATTTCCGATGGAGGCGGAAATGTTGTAGGCCAGCGTGCTCAGATTTGGGTGCACGTTAAAGAACCCCAGGTGGTCGATATTTTCGGAGCCCTCCACTACGGCGTCTCTCATAATCATATCGTGGTTTTGGGACGTTAAACCCCACATATCAATCAATCAATCACTTGAAACACGTGATGCAAGAAGAAAACCGCTGGAATTCTAAATCAAAAAATGCCACTGGTAAGCTTACTGTCGACAAAATGCGAATCGACAATTCAGTGTACGTGTACGATGCAGTATCGGATACAGTAAGAGCAATAACGCGATTGCTATCGCGAAGCTCGAATTCACGATCACCCAACCAATCCATCGTGTCACGTGCCGTAGCAAAAACGAAGCTATAGGTATCATTTACAAATATTAGAAGCTTGATTCCAAAGCACATCCAAATATGCGCCTATCTCGATAACAGTGACTGCGACATTTTACTGCTAACTGAAACCTGGCTTCATAGTGGCAATACTAAGAAGTGCTAAATGGCACCGACAAATATGTTATATACCGGAAATACCGCGAAATAAGAATAGGCGGGGGCGTGCTCATCGCGGTCAAAAAGCACATTTCTATTTTTCTTGTTGATGTAAGCTGTCCATTGGAAACTCTGTGGATCTGTATTGCCTCCCCTTCTTCTAAGTCACTCTTCGGGGTGTGTTACAGGCCACCAGACCTTTGCGATTCCTTTCTCTCTGATCTTCATACCAACCTTGCCTCCATTCGACAAAAGTTCCCAAATGCTGTTATAAGCTTTTTTGGTGACTTCAATTTCCCCGACGCTGATTGGATTGACCTAACGTCACGCTTAAGTAGCACTCGCGAATTCATTAACCTGACCCTCGATTTCTCGCTCACGCAGCTGGTTAGTCAAGCCACACGAGAAGAGAACATATTAGATCTCATATACATCTGCTCTTGATAATCTGAAAATATTATCTTATAACTCTGGATTTAGTGACCACTTGCTTCTGTCCGCTGCGTTCGAGACACCTATATGCTCACGTAACGTAGTACGAAAAGATATATTCAACTACAATAAAGCTAACTTTGAAGCCATTAACCAAGGCCTAAAAACGTTTTGTGAAAATTTCCTTTTGTCATTCTCCTCTCGCTCAGTCACGGAAAATTGGTCTCTTTTTCAACATAAACTAACCGAGTTCATGCGCACTTATCACGTATCTCGCTTAGAGTAACCTTATCTAAGCCATAAATCCACAGATCACTTCGCACAAAGAAATGTGAAGAAACGGCTCTTCAAGGCGGCAAAGCTCAGGGGAATACCACAGTCTCGTGATAAACACGAAGCTGCGGAAAAGGCCTACTGACGCGCTCTTCGAAACGCCAAATGCAAATTTATGTCCTGTGACCTTCAATCACTCATTAAAAACAACCCGAAAAAGTTGTAGAAATGCATCTCCCCTACTAACACCATTGACGACATTTCATTGGTGAATGATGACAGGATAAACGTCGACTGCAATGATTGTGCCGTCCTGCTGAATAATTATTTCTCGAGTGTTTTTACCAAGGAAGACTATTCTAACATTCCATTAGCAGAAGAAAATGATTACAAATACATGGATACCATTGTCATCCGCACAGCTGGAATTTTGGCAATCATTGAAGATCTGAAAATATCAGCATCTGCAGGAGTCGGTTGTATTAATACTAAAATTTCTCACAGACCATTACGTTTTCTACTATCATATTTGCCCACATCCTCAATCAATCATTATCAACGAGCGAGATACCACACGAATGGAAAATTGGCAAAATTATACCTGTATTCTAATCCGGGAACAAATCTGATGTCAGTAATTATCGCCCAATATCTCTAACTACTGTCCCGTGCAAACTGCTAGAACATGTCATCGCCTCTAACTTCGCTCAGCACCTCCGAGCTAACAAATTTTTTACCGGAACCAACATGTGTTTAGAAAAGGTTTTTCATGTGACACTCAACTAAGGGAATTCACGAATGATATGTTCACGCTCATGGATAAATACCTTGGCATTGACTGCATATTCATCAACTTTTCTAAAGCTTTTGATCTTGTTTCACATTGTTGCCTAATATCTAAACTGTCATAATTAAATCTGGACTTCTTGACATTATCCTGGATAAGAAACTTTCTTTCATTCCGTAAACAGTATACCGTTGCTAATTCATCTTCATCTCCTCTAACCGATGTCACCTCCGGTGCGCGGTAAGGTAGTGTTCTCGGTCCTTTGTTATTTTTAATCTACATCAATGACCTACCATCGCATACCTCTTCTAACATACGACTCTTCGCAGACGATTGTATCATCTACCATAAGATAACTTCAACATCAGATCACCTCGCTTTTCAGGAAGACCTAGACCTCATAACTAATTGGTGCTATCGCTGGCAAATGTCGCTTAACACTGACAAATGCAAGCTCATGACCTTTACCCACAAAAAATCGTTTTCTCTTTTTACTTATACTCTTAACAACTGTCACGTGAAGCGCAAATCTTCATATAAATACCTTGGAATGCATCTTACACACTCACTATCATGCTCCACGCATATAGAGAAAATTTCAGCACAAGCATCCCGCACTCTCGGTTACCTCAAACGTAACCTTCATGATGCTTCAACTTCGACCAAAGCACTTGCATATCTAACCTTCGTTCGTCGTCAACTTGAATTCGCCTCATGAGTTTGGTCACCTCATCAGGCCTACCAAATTAATGCCCTCGAACGTGTTCAAAACCGTGCGGCACGCTTTATTGCGAAAGATAACAGCCGACATTTCAATATCACTCACATTAAATCATCGCTATCTTTGCTTCCCTTAGATTCTCGCAGAAAGATCGCCTTGATCTGCCTGTTTCACAAAATAGCACCCGGTAAGCACGAAACCACCCTCCCTCTCACCCAGCCAACACGCACTTCTCGCCATTTGCACAATATCCGTTCTTTCAAACGCATTTTCGGGCACACGAACGCATTACACTCTTCAGCATTACGAATAACTCTTGAAATATGGAATGGTCTTCCCGATAATATTGTAAACATTCATGAACCCGTATTGTTTCGTTACGAAGTAACAACCATTTTTTCCATCGCCAGTGGCATCAACCTTTGACTAAACCATGTATATTGGTTTTCGCTGTATATTGTATTATTTGTTATAGGTATGTGTTGCACGATTACAAATGAGTTTCTCTGCATTTTGTTAGTTGAATGTGATGCCTGCTCTCGCTAACAATTATATAATGTTATTCTTATGTCATATAACGAGTATAATCATGTTTTAATATTTCAATTAATGTGAATATCCGCTGTATATACCCCCTTCACACAATACTCCTGATGGAGCCTGTGGGGGTTTTGTGAATAAATGAATAATTACTGTGATCACTTGGAGCCCCTTGTTTTCGAGCAGTGACGAAAACAAGGAGCTCTAGGTTTGAAATAGCCGTCGTGGATAGCAATGCTTCGACATTATTGAGATATTTCTCCCATAGAAATACAGGCCTTTGCCAGGACCACGATGCCGTTCTCAATTAACTGTAGCTTTTAATTAGTCAAGTTCGAATAAGGAGCTTTTAAAGTAATAATATTTGTTCTATGTAAGAAACCTGACAATTGACAACGATTTCATAAAAAGTGTGTTTATATTTACCAGATCAATATGGGAGTGCACTAGGTAGGTGTAATCAAAATTGGCCAGTATTTGTACATGGTGACGATTTGAATGTGTACTAAAGGCTATTCGCTTGATATTGCTGGCAACCGTGCAGCCAAAAGGGCTAGCTTTGTCGTGCACCCATGTCAAGAATGATGCGGACAGTTAGAAAGTAGTGAAGAATGAAAATGTGTAGTCAACTTCTGCTGTCGTCTACAGTTTGAGCAGTGTCTTTAATGTCTTTGCACATATGATACAAAAATACTCATTGATTGATTTGTCAATGCAAAGCACAACAACTTTATGAGGTTAATTAAAAAAAGTAAGGGCAATTTGGTTGCCAGCAAGTGAATATTCATTAGTGAAGGTTTGTTGACGGGCTCAGTTTAGAGAATTACTTCCCTTTTCCACCGAATCTTTGTTACATTTGTAGCATTTTCGTACTACAGCTAGAGTATTTTCAGTCGCCCCACATAAAAGATCACCATCTAGAAATTGCACCTGTGGCGAACGGTGATCTTTAATTTCTCACTGTCTTTGAATCATTGTACCGCGAGCCAAAGTTTGTATGGAAAGAAGAGGAAATAGTCACATGGTGCTGGGTAAGGAGTGTAGGGCGGGTAATCAGTGTTCCAAAGCAAAAGCTTGAATCTTCCCATGGGCTCTGACTTTGGCGCAAGGATGCACGTTGTCATGAAGGAGGACGATTCCGGATGAGAATTTGCGACGTCATCAATGTTTATCGCATTTTTTTACTCTAGCGAGCGTTTCGCAGTATATGTGAACTGTAACTCTGGTCCACGCTTCGCAAAATCAAACACTGAAGATAATATATACAACTAAATACAACTCAGTCTGACGTGCAAATATTTCAAGAGTAGTAAATGGCCCTTAGTTTAAAGGGGCCCAGGAGCACTTTTTCAAGTAACCATTGGATGAATTCAGTGGAAGAACTTATTGCCTCACGAATTCAACGCTGCGAAGTGTTTTTAGAATTCGTCCAGTACGAGCGGAGTTTCATAGACTTGTCACGAGCTACAATCGCAATCTTTTCTTTCTCGTCCCGACGAAAGCGCTGGAAGCTAAGCAAGGAGGAATGACAGAGCCACAGAGAAACTTCACGCAAGCACCGTGACCTCGAGCACTTTTTTCTTTTTTTTGAGCGAGTGACTTTCTCAGTGTGATCGTGCGCGCAATGTACGCGCACGCGTGGACAAGAAGCGGCCTTCCATGGCGATCTCTGTAACGAGTGAGCGCACCATGTTCAAATCAGCCAATGACTGGTAGATGGGCTTGCTACATGTTATTTTTGGGTATATTACGTGATTTGTCGAGTGGAGAGAAAGCAATTTTTAGCTGAATTTGATAATTTATTGTGAATGCAAGGCCGCGTGCTGCACTACATTATTTGGCTTGCGTGTTGTCGCGATTCGCTACTACCGATCGGCAGCTTTTTCTGACCATGCTCAAAAAGCGTTGCAGGGCCCCTTTAAAAATAACCATCGTGGGAAGTTTTGTTTTACAGGTTCGACTTAAACGTTTACTCACTGCCTATTTTCCCGACACAGCGACTGTGAGCGCCAGAACTTCTTAGCTGTCTAGTGTTGCAAGTGTTCCTTCCATATGTCCCTACTGTATGTGTAAATGTAATGTGCAGTGCAGTGCGACTCCTGTCCATTTGTGCATAATTCTTTTTTTCACAAATGAGTGCTCTTGCGAGCACCTACAGGCATTCTTTACCTCGTGTGTCAGCTGATCAACAGTGGGCTAGCAAGGGCAAGGGTACCTCATGCTTTGAATTCATCATCCGTAACAACTTTCAAAAGAATGTCCACTAGCTGTAATGTGTGACTGTGGCCAAAGATTTCATCATTCGCCAACTGTTACTCAATTGGAGTGTCTGTCACTGCAAGCTTTTTACCTCTTTTGAAACGTAAACTAAGTTACCTTCTCAACATGATCATGTAACTTGTATTTTCCCTGGATATACGTGCTTAGCACAACTGGAAGCTGGTTTATTTGGTTGGAATGGGTCGTAAAATATAAAAAGCACAAGCACAAACAGAGAGATATTGTCATGGCGTCGTGACGTTGACGAAGGGGGCATACTTCAGGTTGAAAATCTAACTGTTTATTCGAGCCAAACTTGTGGCCAAGCAAAAGGAAAGTCAGATAACAGCGAGACACTGGCTCTGGTAGCGGCGAACAGATCATTGGCCGTTGATCAACTGACAAGCGGCGAAGCACGTCGGCATTTATACCCTGCCATCAAATATTCTAGAGTCATCGCTAGCGACGACGTAGTTTCCAGAAAAATCTGTAATGTGCACAAAGTGGGCGTAATCTTAACAAAACGATCTACTACAGCCTCGAAGCTTCTCGAACATCGTAGGTGTGGTTTGCACTGAGCGTAGTGTATCTGGCGATAACAAAGCTTGTGAAAGGAACGTGGCTATATAAAACGCAGCATCCAGAGCAATGCTGTATGCAGAGATCGCTAGCACAACAGCATGCGACCATTTTCAATTCAACGCCATGAGCCTCTGCAGCACTCAAAAACTGCGGAGGGTATCGCAGGAGAACAGAGGCGAAGCTACACTTCAGCATGTTCTTCTACTCTAGAAAAACATTAGATATAGTGAAATTCATGTGCAATCTGTATGAAATGAGAGAGTGAAACTGCTTTTTGATTGATTGATATGTTGCATTTAACGTCCCAAAACCACCATATGATTATGAGAGACGCCGTACGGGAGGGCTCCGGAAATTTTGACCACCTTGGGTTCTTTAACGTGCACCCAAATCTGAGCACACGGGCCTACAATATTTCCGCCTCCATCGGAAATGCAGCCGCCACAGCCGGGATTCGAACCCGCGGCCTGCGGGTCGACAACCGAGTACCTTAGCTACTAGACCACCGCGGCGGGGCGAAACTGCTTTTTACTCTACCTATCTTCGAGAGAGTGGAATGTCCATATCCTCCTGACTTTCGGGTTGGATTTTGTTTTACTAAATTTCCTGAAACTTTCACAACTGGGGGTGTAGATGACGAAGATAAAAAGTGAAGCTTATTATTTCCGGGATGCCTGTGGCTTTGTTATGGCGTGATGTCGAATTAATAGGATGCTGAAACTTAATCAAACGTTAAGTAGAAGGCCTGAAGCAACACAGAGCAAGGTTACTGAAGAAAATTGTGACAAATTCTGGAATAACTTCAAGTTATTGTTCAAAATTTAACAAATATTAAAGAAAACTACAAAAAGTTCACTTTAACTTTCGTCGGTGAAATTTCTAGAACGCTGCTTTATTGAACGCCACTACGTTTCTTCTTTGCTTCGGAATCTCCTGGCGCAATTTCGAGGAAACTTTGTAGAGGGCACTAGTATATGTCCAAAATATTGGACAACTGCTTTTGAAGAAGAAAACATGCTGGGATCATTGTAGTGACGAAGTATCTGATGTCTAATATATTAGACCAATCACCATAACCTTGACTGAGGAGGATATTCTTCAGGCATGACAGAAAAAAAACGTAGCTTTTTCTAGATCATTATTACACTCAGATGCCTCGGCACACCGCGATTGATTAGCACCACTTATTAAGCACATATATACGCAGTAAAACGTGCTGCATTAGCTTGTTGAGGCGTTAAAGAAGATTAACAAAAAGAACAGTGTTTTCAGCGCCTGCCTGTGAATTTCATCACACTGGAAGGCACTTGGAACACTTAATATCCACGTTTTTAGCCTTGGATCTGTGTAGTGAACTATGCTCATACCGTCTTATTCAGTCTGTCACGATAGAAACTCAACGCGAACGGCTATGATAGTATCCTTATATTATTACTCCTATTTTTCGCTACGTCCATGACAGACGGGGATGTTGTCGTAAGCCTAACGTACGATATGGCTACAGTTGTAGCTTTAGCAGTAGAACGGGAATAAGTATGTGAAGAAATTTGCCGAAAATATATCCGAGGGGCTGAAAAAGAAAACTAAACTGTTTATTGTACACTTCAGAGCGCGTAGTATCTTACGCAGAAATGGCCATTCACTTAGCGAGTCAGTGGAAATGCCGTTCATATAATCGTTTGCGCTAATATTCTTTTTTGTCTGCTGTAAAATACGTGTCGACCGACATTCTGATGTCACGAAGCACAAAACAAATGTACTAAACATGTTACCTACTGTCTAGCTGGTTTTGATAAAGACACTCGGGCATACCAGTGTAGTAGTAGTAGAAAACTTCATTATGTAGATAATCCAGGCAAGCTAGAACTCCAGTGCCCCGAGGAATATACAGGGTGAAGAGCGAAGTCTGCCCGGCAGGGTGGTTCCCCTATTCCAGGGCCCCACTGGCGGGAGCCATTCGTTCAGCTCTGTGGATCAGTCGCAGCTGATCCACCAGGGCTGGGCTAGACAGCAGCGCCTTCCATTCTTCCCATGTGCCATTGGAGTCGTTTTCTTCGTCGTGCTCTGCACACTCGCCCGTGATGTGAAAGAGGGTTGAGGTGGCTCCACACCACGGGCATATCTGTACGCCGTGAGGTAGATCAGGTGAAGAGTGTGCAGATTTATGTGAGTGTTAGTCTGTATTCTTCTTAGCGCTTGTTGCCTCCGCAGCGCTGAGCTTGCTATGAGGACGTGGATACACCTGCCTAGTACTTCACAATCGTAGTACTTCCGAATCGTTGTGAAACAAGAGTCCAGGGGTGTAGGGTCATCTGTGGAGACACTGAAATATACACTTCTAAACAACAAAATTCAGAGATCACAAACATTACCTATAACAATAAAATTTTTACGCCGACGTACCGCATTTCAGTGTGTTACAATGGTTACCGTGTTAGGCTTTCAATGTATAGTGCGTCTAGAGGTGGAAGGTTCGAGTCCTACTCCCAGCTTTTTTTACCTTCTCTTTCTTTCTGTGGCGCTCGTATTTAGGCATTATAACCATCCACGTGCGTGGAAATTCGTCAAAAACAATTGAAAAGCCTAATTTCAGCCCAATTTATGCTATACTTTTGTGAGTTTTATTGCTACTTTTTTGGTAGGGATTCCCCGCCACGATGGTCTAGTGGTTAACGTACTCGGCTGCTGACCCGCAGGTCACGAGATCGAGTCGCGGTTTCGGTGGCTGCATTTCCGATGAAGGCGGAAATGGTGTAGGCCCGTGTGCTCAGATATGGGTGCAGGTTACAAAACCCCAGGTGGTCACAATTTCCGGAGCACTCCGCTACGGCATCTCTCATAATCGTATGGTGGTTTTGGGACGTTAAACTCCACATATCAATCAATCAGTCTCTTTGGTGGAGTCATGCTACTCTGCTTTGAGCAGCGTTATGTTACTCTCTTGAGGGGTAGTGCTTTGATCCGTTCTGGTGGAATCACTGTGCTCTGCCGTAACAAAAGGTGATTTACTCTGTAAAATGGAGTGAAATATGGGAAAAGAAAGTATACTCTCACAAATAGAGTGCCCGGTACTCTCTTAGTTTTTAGAGTGATGGCCGATGTGTCCAAAATATAGCAATGCGACTCAGGCTAATCTTACTGACTCTGCACTTTTTGAGGGCATTTTTGATAAAAAAGACAAGGGCAGCACGTTACCAAGTACTGTGCAAGGGCCACCCAGCGTAAATGTTGTTGTATGAACGAGAGAAAGTTTCACAATTTTAGCTGGTTATTTCAATAAACAAAGGGCTGTTACCGTTTTTGTATGTATTGTTCAACTCTGTGACTGATGGTGTTTTTAGTTTACATGTATACTGCTACATTCACGATTATCAATGAACAAGGGAAGCTTACTTGCTTCGCGTGTTTTTTTGCCTTTGAGGTCTCTTGGTCACCTAGCGGCAGCGGATATATATACAGTAACGCTAGGCAGCCATCCGTGCAAATACTGCTCTGCAACAGCGGTGAATGAACTCCCACAAACCTGTGGGCGAGCACCGCGTCCACTCGGATCTGACACCAATGGAGCCGCCTTATAAGCATAACGCAGTAAGGATAGTTTTAGCAGTCCATCTTCAGGTCGGATAAGTTCATTCACAACGCCACAGCTACTATTGTTTTCGTTGCACTGTCAAATGTACAGTTCTCGAAAAGAACAGTGGTCCCAAATATTGCTGGCTGAATGGACTTCCTATTTCACTGCCACTGCCACAAAGCACTGATTCTCCGGCGAAAATAAAATACACTGAAACAAACAAGAAGTATTCAGTGTTCAATTCAAAAACTTATTTTAAATATACGTTTTGTAGTGTAATAGCGGCAATGTTTTAGTCAGATAGCAATCAATTGCAAGCAGAACACACGTCGTTGTCAAAGTCTTAGTCTGCAAGTCTTGACAGCTATGTTTCTTTCATTGCTTTTTTTGGCAACAGGAAAGTTTGCGACATGGCCGTCATGATTTTGCAGCCAGCCCTTCAGCAGCGCCACCGCTAAAGCAGTAGTGAATCACATGACCCCTGTCAAGGAATTTGGAATATGGCGTCATGCCTTGAAAAGTCTCAAGTTCCACTGATTGCCGATGGGGGGTGATGAAATCGCCAGCTAAAGAAGAACAATAGTGGCTCCGTTCAAATCTGCCCTCAAACATGCCAACAAGTTTGCTACAGGCACCATAGTAAGCTCAAAAGTTAAATCAAAGAGAGCCACCATCTTCGCAAAAAAGTGCCCCTTTTCACACTATTTACGGGTGAAATTGGAATTTCGCGTTGTGGTGGTACTTTTTGGTACCATGCGACTTGAACTATGGATTATCTCACCGGTGACGGTGATTAAGCGGAAAATATGCACCACGGGCGTTCGACGGGGGCAGCTGACGCGCATATGGGCATTTAATTTTCATCCGATAGTAGGCGTGATCTTCGGCGTTCCGTTTCCTTTCTACCCTTTTGTATTCACTTCTGCAAGTCCCTGCAATTGCTGTAGGAATACTCGCTGTACTGCTGAGTGTTGCCGTAAGAACTGTCATACCAGTGAAGGCACCGCATTGTGCAAAATTCACGGCGATGGCAGGTAGATTCTTTACGCCAATGCGCACATATTTGACATATTTTGTCAGTAATCTCACTCTGAGGCCTTGTTATCGCTGTCAGTGTTTTGTTTATAACGGACATTTGCGCAGATACGGCACGTTGTCGAATGCTTGCACTTCTTTCGAAATCCAATCCACTATTATTTCTTTGCGAAAACCTCACCTCGTTGTGTCCTCAGCTCGACTGCAGTTTGTCCTAATGAAATAAAAAGGGGGGTGTTAAGCCGTGCTCGACGAAAGCAGGAGCTGTAATTTGAAGGTTTCACTGAAACACCTGATGCTGATCTTTACGACAGCTTTGTCATGATAACTCATACAAACGAGACACGCTTTTATAATTGTTTTGCCTCTGAAGACAAAGACGCGCCGTTCGTGAACTTTCAATAATGGTTCTAACAAGATAGATTTATTTTGGGATTGAGACACGATTGCTGGTTTCCTGTCAATAAATAATAGGATTCCCCATACTCACTCGCGAATTGTTTTTACTGGTGCCAGCAGCCGATGAATGCCTTTCAGTTCCACGTAGCCTTCGTACGCACAGGTACTGTGTTCTGAAGGGCACTTTGGCGTGTTTCTGGGCGCATTCACGCGCTTAAAACAAGTGGGTGAAAAATAACGAGACACCCGTAGCCCTACAAGAGTCCTGGCCTCTCAAAAATTAATATTTTTTAGAGGTTAACGTCCGAAAACCACCATATTAATATGAGACACGCCATAGTGAAGGGCTCCAGAAATTTCGACATCCTGGGGTTTTTTAACGTGCACCTAAATCTGAACACAGGGGCGTTAAGCATTTTAACTTCCATCAAATTGCGGCCGCCGCGGCTGGGACTAGGTATGACGATAGTTATAGCGCGTGAACAAAACGACAACACAGAGACAAGAAGTACACGAAAGACATCTTGTCTCTGCGTCGTCGTTTTGTTCTCGTGCTATAGCCATAGTCATGCCATATCAAGTAGCCCGAGCTGCCACACTGCCCCCCCACGGGGGTCTAGTGGCTAAGGTACTCGGCTGCTGACCCGCAGGTCGCGGGTTCAAATCCCGGCTGCGGTGGCTGCATTTCCGATGGAGGCGGAAATGTTGCAGGCCCGTGTGCTCAGACTTGGGTGCACGTTAAAGAACACCAGGTGGTCTAAATCTCCGGAGCCCTCCACTACAGCGTCTCTCATAATCATATGGTGGTATTGGGACGTTACACCCCACATATCAATCAAGCTGCCACACTGGGAGTAGGTTCCGCGACCTGAGCTGGTCTCTTTCTTCACTTCTGTTTACAAAGGAGAGACATGGAATTAAGAACCAGCAGAGGCGCCCACGTATACTCATACGCATGCCGTTGGAAGTAAAAAGGACGGCCATTTGCTTTTTTTTCTACCTAAAAGAGCGGTATATTTTGTTTACCGCTTGTTGCTTGCACAGTGCAACCTCTTGGGTGCCCTCTTTAGTTCCATGCGCTACCACTGCTAAATTTGAAACCGCCGTCAAGGCTACAATTGGGTCTTCAATTTATTGCCAGTCTGTGACCCACAGTCTCTTTTCTCACGTTTCATGCTTTATTGCTTTTTTTTAAATCTCCGCGGTCACATGCGCGTTTGATGTCTTCGTTCGATTCGGCTATGGTTCCCCTGTGGCGCCCTCTGAAGGTCGAACATCAAGTCGAAGGGTATTTTTCCTCGCTTCGTCCCTCTCAGAGCAGGCGCATGACATGAGCCGCGTTGTCTTTTGCTTTTTATTGCCAATTGTTTGCAAAGTATCGGTTGGCTTTTCCCGTCGCCGCCACCGTCATTCAAGTAAATGGACCGTACTCACGGATTGAAACAGGACACTCGGAGCGTGTGGCCGACGGCACTCTTGCTGCCGCTCGCGGGTGCGCGAGAAACCAATGCGTTGCATTATGGTATAGAGCGAGAAGGAGAACACCTACGGACACAGATTACCCCTTCTGGTCACCAAATTGTCGGCCTGTAGTTCACCATGTGTACTATCGGCATCAAATGAAACGCGAACAGCGGAGCGCGTGGCACACGCCTTATGAATGACATAGTGCGCGCAGTCCACCAGTCATTGACACAGACAGGCCCGCATCCGGTGTGGCAGCACTGCGTAATCCCCCTATATTGCAATATTTTTGCTTGTGTTTCCGGTATAGTATTGTAATTTGAAAGGAACAAAAGAAAAAAAATACAGAGGTTAAACTGCTGCAGTCGCAGGGGAGTATTATAGCACGGTTTGCCATCACGGAGTCAATTATCATGGAATGCCTGGCAATTTATAATTATGGTAGGCAAAGTTACGTACATAACGTTGGAAATTTCACGCTGTTTCACTTCGTTCCGGTAAAGCGAAACAATTTGTGCGCTCTCCTCCGAAGAAACACTCGGCATTTCCAGTTAAAATGAAGCGTTTTCGGACTGTTCTCTGAAAGAAGGGTGTAGGTAAAGCAGCGCTGGCAAACGAGGCACGACAATCGTTTAAAAATCAACCGCAAACTGATTATATATTTTTCAACTTGCCAAGACACTGACTGCACTGTGGCGCTACAGTAAAATCAAGGAATTGCGAGTGATACGGTCAAAAGCGCTCGGCACGCCCACGATTTCCGCCAATGTAACCATACGAATACTAGAGCTGAACCGGAGATAACGCACTCTAGGTGGATCGCGCAGTGCTGCCAAACCGAATGTGCTCGCCTGTCAATGTTATGGCTGGCTGGCCAACACTATACTGTTTTTAAGGCTTGAAACACGCGCTCCGCTGTTCGAGTTTCATTTGATGCCGATAGTACACTGCCAGAGTGTAAATGCAAGGTTAACGCACATTTGCATGTCAACAAAACTGGCTCGCCGCTGCGCATCACTTTTATTGCGGTGCCAGCAGACGACCCTCTTGTACAGCGCGCTTAGGCGATAAGGTACGCACACTGTGCACGTAATATACGTGATTGAGTTAGAGATGGCGCCTCGCGTGCGTTCGTAGACATAATAAACATGCGCACAAAAGCATGGAAAGTTTACTTCGTGGTTTCTGCCTCGACAAGAAAGAAAACGAGTGGAGTGCTTGCCTTCATGCAACATGTAAATAAAGTCATGTGTTAGTGTCGTTAGGGCAAACTGTGGCCTATTCTTGAATAAAAATGCAAGAAGCTCGCTCGTACTTAGGTGTCCGACAGCTCTACAAATGCTTGCCACGCAATTTAGCCGTACTATTTGCTGCTCGGGGCGAAACAACAAAATACTAAGTCATTGTTTTGCACTCATGTTATGACATCGGAAGATACAGAAGAGCCGGTAATTGTGGCACCGCCATCAATATTCATTATATGCATTAGCTCCTGTCAGTAAAGGAAAAGAAGAAGAAAAAAACTTGGCTCCGTATCTGCTTGTCACACCGCAAATGTCGTCGAAAGACGATAGCCTTGCGCCTGGAGAGAGTGAACAAAACGTTTATGTGATGTTCTGAGCAAGAAAATCGGTGAATTGTATTCTGGAGGCGCTGCGTTAGAGTGCCTCGAGTTTGCAGCGGAGGTGAACGAGCGCATCAAGTCACGTCACAAGTGAGACATGAGCGCTATCTGGCAGTTATCCTGGTAAACGGGGCGCGCGCCGTGCGCGCACATCTCTGAGGTGATAAGGTGAAGACGCAAGGTGATGAGTAAGAACCACCACCATGTCGTCTTAGCATTTGCCGTATCGTGCAAGCGTTGCATGACCAACGCAGCATTATAAAGGTTACGATCTTTAAAATGAGCTATGCATGCCTTTTCTGCAGAAAAATACACATACACAAAAATGACGTGTTGTTACGATGCCTCAAATACGCGCAATAACTGCTTCCTAATTGACAATCGCACAAGTATGAACGCTGAACTTTGAGCAATATTGGTGGGCGCTACGGATGGGGTCGGCCGTTTGGAGCATCGTTTGGTCACTTCGATGCGGTTTAGTGTACCGTTAAGGGTGGAAAACAGACAAAAGTACAGACAGTCGACAAACAGACCAAAGTTTTTTCGTCGAAGGTTCTCAAGAAAGACTATCGTCTTTATAAAAAAAGGGGGGGGGGAACTGCACGACACTCGGGACCACTTATCAGGGTGGTCCGACTGTTCTCGAAGCGGCAAACCACTTCATACACTAAAAGCATTATTAGGGGGAAATATTATTGTCATATTGAGAGGCTAGAGGCAGTGGACTGATTAGAGGGAAGTGTTTGCACCTTTTGGTTATTGTAACGCTGACAGAGCGCCTGGGTGCTGATTTATCTCGTTTTTTATCGTGTAGAATATGTAGGTTTGTAGATAAAAGTGACCTCATATCAGCATGTTAATCTGCAAATGTCGTCGAATGACGATAGTATTTCGTGTGGAAAGAGTGAACCAAAAACGTATTTGGTGTTCTGCGCAAAAAAAAAAAAAAATTGGTGAATGGTAGCCTGGAGGCTCTGCGTTACAGTGGAGGTGCACAAGCGTATGAAGTGTGGCAGCTTGGGCTAGTTGGTTACGATAGTATAGCGAGACGATAGTTATAGCGCGAGAACAAAACGACGACACAGAGACCTGAAAAACACGAAGGACACGAGTGCTCGTGTCCTTCGTGGACACGACCGCATCAAGTCATGTCACACGTGAGACATGAGCGCCATCTGGCAGTTTTCTTGTAAAACGAAGCGCGTGGCTTGAGACGGGGGTGCGCGCCCATCTCAGAGGTGATAAGGTGTAGAACGCAAGCCGACGGGTAGGTGCAACCACCGTCTCGTCTAAGCAATCGTTGGAAACACTCCCCTTTTTGTGCAAGTATTGCATAGTCAGCACAACGTGATAAGCACTACGGTCCTTAAAATTACTTATGTATGCCCTTTTTTGTAAAAGACTCACATGCAGAATATATACGTGTTGTTATGGTGCCCCGGTCATGCGCAATAATTGCTTTTTAATTGACAATTCCACAAGCATTAACGCTAAATCTTGAGCGACATTGGTGAGTGCTCTGGATGGGGTCGGCCGTTTCAAGTACCCGGGGTCATTAGGAGAGGACAAACAGACGAATGTAGAGACAGAAAGACAGACAGACCGATCAAAAATTTTGAGTCGAAGATCACAAAAAAATATCGCGTTTAAAAACGGAATAAATGAACACCTACCTCTTACCGCTGTTGACGGGCATCGCCGGAGGAGGGGGGTGGGTACTGTCGTGTTGTCAGCATTATCAGCAAGATGGCACAATGAGCGCGCGTCGCCACATGGTAATGACGCGGCTGCGCGTACTTTCATCTCCAATACGTACTTTGGCCCGCGGAGAGGAGGAAGGTCGACGCCCACTCTCAAGCCGTTTCCTCAGGGTGGGGAGGATCGTGCGTGTTGGTTGGCGTTGGGCTTTCACTGGAACAATTATGTTGTAGTTACCGGGCGCACGATGGTCACGGGAATCGTTGCACAGTCTCCGTTTGCGAAAAGGGCATGCTTTTCAGACACAGCGAAATAACAACTGAGACGCGTATTCGCATTCCTCTATACTTAGGAGTACGTTTCGTGCGCCATTTGTGCGTGCGAAACGTGAGGCACATCGTTCTGCTTGCCATTCTGCGCGTAACCTTCCAATTTGTTGCTATCGCGTGCATTGCTTCGCCTTTGCGGCAAAGTCGTGCATTTTGGAAGCATGTCCCGTTCAGTGATTAATTAGGTAGTAGATCAATAGTGTTCTTTGCGTAACCTTGTTGAGCAATAAATTTAGTTTTAGGGGCAAAGCTCCTTAAAGCGGCACCCGTTCGTCCCTCGTCGTAGTACGTGACCTGTGTTACGCTTTGACCTGCAAGGTGGGAGATTTCTCCTGTGTGTTGTGGAACAATAAAAAATTCGCAGCGTGCGCGTTAACTAAAAGGCGAATTCTCCTGTCTCTCGTTCCCCCTTAGAAGCCATTGACATGTACATTGAGCACTATCTGACAAGAAAGGGTTGCCACGTTATACTTGCTGGGCGTAGCGTCCTTGGTTTTATAAAGGTTTAGCGAGCGTTGGGCCGCAGTGCCATGAATACAGTGAACCAGTATATACCATGAACACGAGGCGGTTATAGGTGGGAAGTAGACACGAAGCGCAAGCCGTAAGAAAGTGTTTAGTTCTTGGAATGTCCGCTAGATGGCGGTGCTTCTACATGCGGAACATGGAAGAGCGGTAGTCGACGCAAACAAAGAGATATGGCGAATTAGTCGAGAGAAGGGTTTCGAGGTAGTGGATTTAAACAGGGAAGTGCACAGGTGGGGTGGATTCCAAAGAGACAGGATTCATTTCGATGAGAGGCTTGGACACGAGGTGGGCTGGCGACTGGCAGGACGCGCAGTAGCTTTTTTGGGGGGCTCACGGGCCCTTCGGAGTCCGGGGTAGCTCGTAACGGGGAAAACAAACAGGAGGACGCTTTGACAGCTAGAATTGCGAAAAACCAGAAAAAAGGTAAAAGAAAAAGGAAAAAGGCGCGTGTCGCAATTAGTTACATAAACATGCAGGGTGGCAGAAAGAAGGCAAAATGGTTAGAGATTGAGGAGCAGTTAAACAAAGAACAGATAGGCGTGTATGCGGTTACAGAAACACACCTTAGAGACTTGGAAGAGCCACCACATATTAAAAATTATGTTTGGGAAGGGTGTAACAGGACCATATCGGAAAGGAAAGGTGGGGGTGTAGGAATGCTAATTCACCGCGGAGCCAAATGGGTTAGAGTGAAACAGACGTGTTCAGAGCACCTCTGGGTTCTGGGCACAGTAGGTGGAAAGGAAACGTGGCTAGGGGTAGCCTACTTGTGGACGGGGAATAACTGCAGAGAAAAGAATCAGGAGATAGTGGATTGCATGAGTGCGGATATTAAGGAATTTGGTAATGGGGCCGAAATCATCCTTCTAGGGGACATGAATGCCCACATACATGACCTTGACGGATATTCAGACACCAATGGGAAGTTATTACTAGATCTTTGCGAGCAACATAGTCTGGAGATAGTTAACACAGGGCCTAAATGTGACGGCCAGATCACATGGGAAGTCGGAAACAAGCAATCAAGCATTGATTATTGTCTCATGACTGAAGGAATTTACCACAAACTGACAGAAATGAGGATAGACGAGGAAGGCATTAACAGCTTGGGTAGTGATCATAAACGAATAACATTACAAATGGGATACGAAACTAAAAATACGAGCATGGAATCAAAGTCTGGCAGCTCGTATTTAAATGACAAACAAATAATAAATATAGCCGCAAGAGTCGAGAAAGAAGTAGGCGAAATACCAGGCAAGGACTGGGAGTATAGGGAGCTGTTACATCTAATGACGAAGGAGATAGGGAAAGAGAAGAAAACCGTTTGCTGGAAAGGAAAAAGGAAGCCAAAAAGTTGGTGGAACAAGGAAATCCGGGAGGCGATCGAGAAGCGACGCGAAGCATCACGGGAGCATAGAAAGGCAAAAAAGGAGAAGCGGCCGCAGGACGAAGTCAAAAAAATATGGGAAATATATTTGGAGAAAAAATCCCTTGTACAGAAATTGGTAGAGGCAAAAATTAAAGGTGAAAGTGAACGCTGGATGACAGAGATACACGAAAAAAAGGAGGCCGCGCCTAGGATTTTTTGGAGCCACATAAAGGCGCTAGGTAGGAAGTCTGTCACAACGCAACAACATATTCTAGATGAAGGAGGAAATCAATTGGAAGGGTACGAAGCGCTAGGTTACATCCAAAAGGTAACAGCCGATTCGTTTCAAAAGAGCGTCCAGGGGATCTCCCCAGTGAGTAAAAGTGTGGCGGAGAAAGCAACAGAGGAAGAGCTAGTACTAGATAATTTCAACTGGAAAAAGGCCGAAGGAAAAATTCCAAAGCGCACTGCCGCGGGTTTAGATGGGATTCCCGTTAGCCTCATTAACGAACTAGGACATAACACTAAAGAAGCATTGTTAAAGCAGTAGAAAAAAGCTTAAAGGACGGACAAATACCGGACAGTTGGCGACAAAGTAGAATGAACTTAATCTATAAAGGCAAGGGAGAAAAGGACAAGATTCGCTCGTATAGACCACTAACCATTACATCGGTACTATACAGGTTGGCGATGCAGGCAGTAAAAATGAAAATAGAAACATGGGCCGAACATAACGATATTTTGGGAGAACTTCAGAACGGATTTCGAGTCGACAGGCGGTTAGACGATAACCTGTTTGTTCTCACTCAGTGTATAGAAATATCTAAAATAGAGAATAGGCCCTTGTACGTGGCTTTTCTAGACATCACTGGGGCATACGACAACGTTAATCAGGAAATTTTGTGGGATATATTGAAAGGAATGGGCATGGGCGACGACTGTATACAGCTTTTGAGGGAGATATACCGAGAAAATACAGTTTGCATAGAGTGGGAAGGAATGCGTAGCAAAGAGAACGTTGAGGTTAGCAGGGGTCTGAGACAGGGATGTCCTTTGTCCCCACTGTTATTCATGCTGTACATGGTGAGTATGGAAAAAGCGCTAGAAGGTAGCAACATTGGTTTTAATCTGTCACACAAACAGGGCGGCATGATGATTGAGCAGAAGCTTCCAGGTTTATTTTATGCGGACGATATCGTCTTATTTGCGGACAGTCGAGATGATATACAGCAGCTGGCGAATATATGCGGAAGGGAAGGTGAAGCTCTTGGACTAGGATTCAGTGTAACGAAGTGTGGTTTGATGGTATTCAATGATCCCTGTGATCAGACGGTGTCCATACAAGGCCAAGAAATACCGAGGGTAAGTGAATACAAGTACCTTGGAGTATGGGTAAATGAGAGTGATAGATACATGGAGGTACAGGAAAAAGCCTCGGCAGCAAAAGGAAAGAGGAATGCGGCAATAATGAAGCACAGAGCGTTGTGGGGATACAATAGGTATGAGGTGCTTCGAGGTCTGTGGAAGGGTGTAATGGTTCCAGGGCTTACTTTTGGGAACTCAGTGGTGTGCATGAGGGCAGAGGTGCAATCGGGAATGGATGTAAATCAAAGGACTGTGGGACGCCTCGCGTTGGGTGCTCACGGGAAGACGACAAACGAGGCTGTAAAGGGCGATATGGGGTGGGCAGGTTTTGAGGCGAGGGAAGCGCAGAGCAAAATAAGGTTCGAAGAAAGGCTAAGAAATATGAAGGAGAGTAGATGGGCAGAGAAGGTGTTCCGTTATTTGTATAGGAAGAGCGTGGACACACAGTGGAGAAAAAGAACTAGAAGACTCACTAGTAAATATACGGCTGGTATTGTGAGCCATATGTCAACAAAGAGCGTTAAGGGAAAAGTCAGGGAGGCGGAGAGGATTTACTGGATGGCAGCTATGGAGAAAAAACCGGCTTTGAGTAACTACCGAAAGGGCAAAAATGAAATAAGGAGGGAGGCATTTTACGATAATTCAAGGGGAAGCGCTTTACTGTTTGAAGCCAGATCGGGTTGCCTTAGAACGCGTAGTTATAAAGCAAGATTCAGTAAAGAAGAAGAACAATGCACATGCTGCGGGAAAGATAAGGAAACGGCGGAACATGTTCTGATTGAATGTGGAGATATCCACCCAGGTGTACGTTTGGGCACGAACCTACAGGAAGCCTTGGGTTTTAGGGACAACAATGGAAAGCTGAACACACCCGCGATTGAAATAAGTAAGAGACGGTTAGAGTATTGGTGGCAGAAAATTAGAGAGAAAGGACAAAAATAAATATTGGAAAAATAAAATATGGACAGTGTGCCGTAAATGGCAGAGAACTTAAGCTGAAAATTTACCTTTTTTCCATTAAGATAGAATTTATCGAAGTAGAGGCATTAGGCCAACATAAAAAAAAGGGAAAAAAGTTTTTTTTTTGTCGAGCCTGGTGGCATACTTGTCACCACCCCGTTATAAAGGGGACGCTCATAGCATCCATCCAACATATGATCAAAAGATGCGATATGGTGGTAATTGTAGTGTTGACTAGATGGATGGACGTACACACAGACAGATGCATAGACGGACGCATGGATGGCTGCACGGATGGATGGACGCATGGACGGACGCAGGGGTGGATGCACGGACGATCACACACACAGACGCACGAATGGATGCTTCGCCCCACTCTACATCGTACACCCCGTGGATATGCTGCCAATTTTTTTAATGTGTTATTGTGAACGCACTCGGATTACCAAGTTGTGATGAGTGCGCGCACGAAGTACACATGTCCTTCAGGTATCTGAGTGGTTTAATGAGAAGTGTGACGCAACAAATCGTGTCAGTTCAGGTAGTTCTAGTGTTGGGACTTTCTGGAATATGAAATTTTTGTACCTGTTGCTAAGGTAGAGCACGTCAGGTAGGTTACCGGAACACCCCTAGTGGACGAACTATTCATTTCATGTATGTTGGATACTTTGAGGATTAGTAGATGGGCAGAGGTGCCCATCCCGCCGTGGTCAATACATGACTACCACTGGTACGCACGTGTAGACACCGACAAATTCGCACTTCTGCAGAAAAACGTGACATACTTTGAACTACCATGGTGTGGGTGTGACTGTGTGCAGTCATGGCGTTCACCAGAAAGAATATGTCCACTTATTTCATATCATAAACGGGAAATCGGTGTCATGCAGCCGGAATCACGGTTTCCTGGAAGTCATAATAGACCGAAGCCTGTGTTGCACCCCACATGTAAACTACGTGAAAAAACGGCTGAAAACCATTTGTCACTTGTCAAGGTTGTTCGCCAGAGAAAAACTTGGGGAGTGTCTGTCGCGTTTATGTTACAGCTGTACAAGGTATTATTTATTAGATTCCTGTGGTACAGCCTGCCTGTCATACGTAACACGTGCAAAACTAACCTGCGCACACTCCAAAACATTCGAGCCTATGGTCTTAGGATATGTCTTAGTTTACCCCGCTGTGCATCGACGGCTGAAACCATTGCCATTGCTCAGGACAACACGATCATGACGCACATCATCGCTGGAATTATGCGTATGTACCTCAGGCAACATGCTGGAAACCCTTCCCACCACTTGGTGAGCCTCGCTATTGAGAAGCCCCGCGCGAAACTTAGTGTAATTGTCTGTGCACATCGTGAATCATTTACGTCAGGTTTTACGCCTGCTAAGAACTTGTATCCTCCGTGGTGTCTGTACCTTCACAACTACATCTTACAATTCCAGGAATACAGAAGCAATCAAATTTGCTTTTTCAGCCCTAAAACAATTGAACTTGCACCTCTTGTACGAAATGTTCATTAACCACGTGTACTCATACACAGTTGGTTCAACCACAGCGTCTAGCTCCTGCAGTGTGGTGGTAATACCGGCCAGAGGAATCACCCTGCGAATAAAGCTGTCACACGCCACTACGTCTACGGCGGCAGAACTTGCGGCTTTGCGTGACCAACCAGTGTACCTCACATCCCAGAGACTGAGTAAATAGGCTGTGTTTTTCGACTTGAAACTGGCCTTACAGATCATGCAGTCAGTCCTTCGACGAAACTGCCACGAACACCTAACGTACGGGGCTGTAAAGCTTCTTCACCACGTCACAGGAACAGGCCACGAGGTCAATTTTCAGTGTCTACCTGGTCATTGTGGGATCAGTCGCGATGATTCCGCACACGAGGCAGTTCATACATTACACCAAGAAGAGCACACCTTTCGAAATCCTTTGTCAAGAACAGACGCTGCTAGGCAGCTTTCGTCACAAGGTGCGTAGTCTGTGTCTGCTAGAGTGGAACATCCCAATCATAAGGCTTACTAGACTCCACCGAATTAACCCTCGTCTCGAGCTTGAACCTTCATCAAGACTTCGTCGTCGTGAAGCTTGGCTTCTTCGTCAGCTTTGGTGGGGGTTGCCTTCACTAGAGCATATACAACCCTCATTGAATTGACTGAGAGTGCAGTATGCAACGTCTGTGGCACTGAAGAAGACATCGACCATCTGCCATGCTGTTTCCCTTAATTTGTCTCTGAGAGACAAAAGCTTTCTGACGCATTGCGACAATTAGACGATTGGCCACTGTCTGTGCAGATGCTGCTGGAGCACCGTCCTCATACTTCAACGGCTCAAAAGGCAGTAAAAGCTGTCGTGCGCTTTTTAAGGACAACATGCCTATGTGAACGCCTGTCACTTTTGTATAGCGCCACCACTGCATTCGCGTCAGCCCATTCAATGACAATTTTTTCTCTTTCTTTCCTCTTTCTTTTTTTTCTCACTTATATATTCCCCCTTTGCGTTTCCCCAGCATAGGGTAGCAAACCGGGCATGTACCTGGTTAATCTCCTTGCCTTCTCTCTTGTTGTTGTTGTCCTCCATAACTTGCCCATACGGGAATGCATGAGTAATTGTCACTGCGCTAAACTGACGGAGGGGTGACCGAAGAAGAACGAGAGTGAAGAAGAATTAGTACACGGCTTGTAGAAATTTGTGTAGAAGACGACAGGCGCCACTGTGTTGCCACAGAGGATGTTGAATATTGGTTATACAACGAAAAGTGCCAGTGCCATCATTAGGATCAAAGGTTTGTGTTGCAATAAAGAAGAGATATATGAGAGGCTTTGCCGTGGGGACAGATGCTCATAATTTCTTCAACACGGCCTCTTTTACTGACAAACAGTAGTGAAGTCCTGTGAATTACGTATAAATGCCTAATTTATATTGTTCCACCACATGTCTGAATCGATAAGCGTAAACCACTTTCATCAGACTTCAATCAGAAGATCAAGTCAATATTTTTGCTCTTATTGATGTGTAATGGGAGGTATTGATAACTAATGGGCGCAAAGCGTCTCTCTCGTTTTTGTGCCACCTGACCATTGTTATATAGATACTGTACGTAAAATAGACGTCAACCCTACTCAATCTGGTGAAGCAACGATGTGTACCTGCTATTTCCTTTTTACAGGACAAGTCGTGCTCTGAGTACTGACGACCTCCTTGCACAACTGGCTTCCACCATCGTCTCGCTGCCGGCCAAGAAGACGTCGACTTCTCGAAGGAAGTTCAGCCAGTTTCATGTGAGCGCCCATGCAAATTACAACACCGCGTTTAATTTCGTAATAGATGGAAAATCCATGACACTAAAATGTAGCGTATCTTTGAATTTCCGTTGTTTTACACTTCTTTGCCCTCGTACGTATGAAATTTCAACGAATTTACGTACTGCTTAGATCTTATCACCCAAGAGCAATGATGTTTGAACGAAAGTGATTTTAACTGATATTGCATAACATTGATCAACTGGATAAGTACAAAGCGTGAGCTGTATTAACGCGATGTAGTGCTGAATAGTTCGCTGCGCGAAATTCCGGCGTCGACGGTTGTGAGTGAAAAATCATGCTGTCTTTATGTGACCTATTAATCGAGACGGAAGCAAACAAATTAATAATAAAAATTTCCGGGAGCGAGTGAGAATCGAACCTATGCCGTTTGCTTGCAAGCAGGCATTTCACCAGAGCCACAAGTTTGCTTGGAACTGCCGTTAGAGTAATTTTCGCTGCTTCGAAATGCAGTGAAAATAACTTTCAAGCTGCGCAAGTACAAGTGTTCTACATAAAGGCTCCACAATAAAACACGCATGTCGCAGTAGTATTGCGTGGCACAAGTGTATTTTGCTATGGGGCGTCAGGACGTCTGATTATATTTACAACACCATAAGTTGAGCAGGCCGCCCAACAAGAGGCACACACGTTACTGAGCGTATTTCCTGAAGACCACATAGAGGGTGCATAGCAAGTTCGAAAACATTTCACACGCAGAATTGCTCGGTGGTTCAAAGCATGCTACCCACTACGAAGAAAGCAGTCATATACAAAAACTGCGCTGATGCAAGCCACTTTTTCTATTACATGGCATGTAGTAAGCCCCTTTATCAGTTATATAGCAGTAGTCTACAATTTAAACTTCTTGAGTATCATCAGACGTTAACAAGTATGCAGTTAGTGGTTGACAGGATATCGCTAGCGTATTAAACTCTTAAAAGCGAAGCTGAAGCGTCCGCCAATTTATCTAACTGCATTGTTTGTGTGCTGACAAAGACTGCCACATTTCTCGCGAGGCAAGTAAACTTGTTAAAATGGTATATACGTGGCTTGCCTCTCCGCTATTGTAAACTGATCTAGCCACAATGTAATAGGCACTTGCTTTGACTGACTGATTGATTGATAGATATGTAGGGTTTAACGTCCCAAAACCACCATATGATTATGAGAAACGCCCTAGTGGAGGGCTCTGGAAATTTCGACCACCTCGGGTTCTTTAACGTGCACCGAAATCTGAGCGAACGGGCCTACAGCCTTTTCGCCCTTATCGGATACGCAGCCGCCGCAGCCGGGATTTGATCCCGCGACCTGCTGGTCAGCAGCTGAGTACCTTAGCCACTAGACCACCGTGGCGGGGAATGTGCTAGCTTTGAGGCATAGGTCACTTTCCTAAACACTTCAGACTATATTTACGGATTTCTCATCTCAATGGCTAAAACAATCTACGGCAAAAGAAAAAAAAACAGCAATGAAGCCACCGTCACCGTAAACAAGGCAGAAAAATCGCAAGGCAGCAGTCATTTCATCCATACACCAAGTATCTAATAAATTTAAAAGAAAATATTGCAAGCAGGTTGGTGTTTCCGATATATAGCACAGCATAGGCCTTGTTTATGAATAATAGGTATGACTGTGATGAAACAAGAACCTCATTTTGATGTGGAGCACCGCAAGTCATTTAGGCAAGAATGTGGAAATGGTGCTTAGGATTTTTGAGCTGTAATGCCTGCGACGTAGGCCATCGTTCGAACGCTTGACAACCTGGCGAATGTTTAAATGACTCCCTGTATAAGCGTACCGCCCAAGCAAAGCTGATTCTTCTCAAAGGGTCCAGCCAACACTTGATATAAGCTGTCATGTCACATCAAGAACCTTTACGTTACTCATGCGCTGTATAAGTGCTGCTGCGAAGAGCTGTGTAAATTTACCGGTTGCTAGAAATTCTTGGAGTCGAAGGTACATAGAATTTCATTGCGCCCTCAGTAATGCCATCCCGAATGATGTGGGAGAGACCAATAATTTTTCTTGACTGATATGTGGGGTTTAACGTCTCAAAACCACCGAATGATTATGGCAGACGCCGTGATAAAGGGCTCTGAATGTTTCAACCTTCGGGGGTTCTTTACCCTGCACCCAAATCTGAGTGCGCGGGCCTACATTTTCACCTCCATCGAAAATGTGAATCATTTCTTTATGGCCATGAAGCAGTTTATGTACAGCTTTTAAGTGTTACCATTGTATAGGTGGTAATTTTGTCTGCTGATATTTACTGCTTAATCTAACCGTGATTTTAGCACTAATATCCAATTTTTCTTCCTTTGTCGCTGTTGATAGCGTTTGCGCAATTATGCAGTCATGTCACACAATTGGTCTCCTTACTAGCCCGCAAGTCTGTGCGACCAAACATGTGTTAAAGAAATTTCGAATTATGTAGATTTCAAAGTTCAAAATCATAAAACAAGAATGTGACACCTAAGTAAGCCCTTCTTAGCATTATCCCAACGGCTTATCGCGTAACTGGAAGACCACAGCCATAATGCTGATATTGTGGAAATCTTTCACTTTACGTAGTATTAAGCAGTCCTTTTTTGCTCGCTGTCCTATTTTCTGTTTTTTTGTGCGTGTTTGATTACAACAATAGTCCTGTTGGCAGTAAGTACTCGTATTCGTGGTTTTTGTGTATCTTGTCTGACTTCGTGCTGCCGCACTTCTACCAAATTTTCCGCAACAATTAGATTTCAGCATCAGTCATGTGGCACCTATGTGTTAATGACGTGGTCACTTATATGTGATTGTTAACACAAACGCAACTATACATGCTTACGCTCATCAGGGCCAGAGACTCTAGGATGGCAGCTCTATTACTCTGATGACACTGCAGACGTTCTCTCTTGTTTTATTAGTCCCACATGCATTTTACTAGCCTGGTGCATTTAATTTGTTGCACGTGTATACTTGTGCGACGCTCGGTCATAAAATAAGCATAGGGTCATAAATAGGCATAGCTTCATCGCCCGTCTTAGAGCTCGGAAACACCTTATTCGAAAACGCATTACTACACACACTAAGTATGCTTAATCGAAACAGATGCTGCATTCGATCTACGGGGCATTCAAGCAGGGATACCAGAGAAAAGCCAGCACGCCTTCAATGCCATCGTTTCGAATGAATACTTGCCAAGCAGCTCATCTCTCCGTTATTTTAAGATCGAGAATGCTTCACTATATGAATGTGACAGGTTCGTGTGGGTCCATGCTCTCAAACGACAAGAGATGCGACGTAAACAACGGCAGCACGTTTATACGACATGGACACACATATATAAAAACGGTCTACAATACCATAAATGATGTTAAAATCCCCAGCGGCGCTATCTTCCCTGCAGTTATTCAGATACAGTACACGGTTCCCAGGAACCTGACATGGCACAGCTTTTTAGCACCACACCTCATGTGAGCCACCCACACGTCGCTGTCGACGATATGGTCCGACGTGTCGTTGTGTCACTTTGAGGAGGTTGTGGTGCTGCTATCATGACAGTCGCTGGGACCGCCGCTACGCTGTAGCGTCGCTGGCCAGACGCGTGCTTGCAACCACGCCTGGAACACCGCGGTAGGCCAGTCCCGCAGCTAGGCCTCAGCTTGCCTGGCATGATTGCACCTGTAGTGAACAACTCGCTCGCGGGTCTCGATGGTGACGCTTGTTCCGTCGTCGCTCATCCTCCAGGTTCGCCTTGGGTCCTCCCGTTAGAGGTTCGGTGCCGAAACGAATCGGTAGCCATCAATCCTCGATCTCTTCTGCTGTCCGACTGCCTCGACCCACCTGGAATCTCGAGCGCTCCAATCTGCTTCTTCTTCCCACTCGCTCATGAGCGGCGCCACCACATACCACACGCATTTTCGTCCTCTTTTCACCTCTAAATCCCCATTGCACTGAAAAATATATTGAACTCGTCACACTCCTACCCGATTTCAAAACGTTGTTCGTGGATAAGATCTGCGTAGGCGTGACAGAGCCACTCACAAACAATATTTACATAAGTGACCAGCGCGTACATGCAAAGCACTTCTCGTGCGCCTGGAACAGCACAATTATGTTCCGTGGGCTCACGTACGAGTACACCATGCCACCTCGCCATGAGGCAGCAAACCCTGCCTGCATGTGGCGGGTTTCTCCTGGTCGTCGCTTGGTTCTGACAAGCTCAAGCTTGTCAACGTCAGTAGAAGTCTTTCTTTCGTCGCTTGTACACGTTGGCCTGGTAACGTCATTGGTGACACTGTGAACGTGATTGTTGAAGTGCCGGAGACCGATACGTTAGTACACTTGGTTTTTCCGAGTCATGGAAGTAGAGCGACGGGGACTCTTGCCTGTAGCAAATACAGCTGACCACGTTATGTGGACCCTTGTTGTAGTGCTACCACATTCGCCGACGCGGCGGTACCTTCGGCAACGTGTACGGAGGCACTGTCGCCTCATCTCCTCTTCGGGTCGAGGTCCAGCCAAATAGCGGTGATTCCTGTCGCGCTTTCGGCCATGGCGTGGGTGATAGCCGTCGTGTTTCACATTTGGTTGGCTCCGAGTCGAGTTTTACATTGGGTTAGCGCGCACTCTGTCCGCTTATCACCATTCACCCAGCTGGACTCCTCTCTCTCGATTCGGGTTCATATGCAGGTGATCGGTTCATTACAGGTACACCGTGTCGTCTACCACGACGTGCTGTAGAGGTCGTGGGCGTCACTTGCTCAACGTCACTCCGGATGCTTGGAAAATCAACCTTCTTTTGAGTTGCTATCGAATTGTCGAGCAGTGCTGCCCCGGAGAGCTTCCCAACGACCACACCATACAGGGAATATCTTTTCCACAAACGGCGAACCTTTCTTCTAAAGAAAGGTGTGTCCAGAAAAACCACAGCTTCTGGGAGGTAGCGCACCGTGCGATCTAGCAATAATAGTGATCTATAGTTGTCAGTTATTCTTTTTTCTGACTTTAATGTCTGTCGAACAACGACCGTGTAACAGCCAGTATCGCGCTGCACGGTAACCGGCCGCTTGTCTAAAAATCCTTCCTCCACTGACATATTCTAGATTGCTTGCAATGGAATGCCCCTGCTGACTCTGGTATTGACGACGGGAATCCTCTCTTCATTCTTGAGAACAAAGAACTTTTTATTTCATAGAGACTCTTCCAGTGTATGGTCTGCTGCAGCCATGCGCGACGCTTCACTATCGCCCTCTCTTCAGGTGGTGAACTTCTCCCTGTTAAGACGCATCCTCTCGCCTGTACGACTTTGGTCTCCATAGTCATCTTAAGTACGCGTCGAAAACACAGCTGCCCTATGCCCCTTCTTGTCGCATAAGAAACAGTGGTTGTCTCCACGATCTCGCACACGTGTCTTCGTTTTATATGTTCTTAGACCGGATCGTTGAATCTGTTCCTTCCGAGGACATTTCCTGCCAAAGTTCAACAAAGCCTGAGCATCGGCAAAATTTTCAGCTGCCTGGGAATTTTCCTGTATAGTTCGGATATTTCTTTCTTTCAGGAAAACTCCTAATGAGGGGGCACAGCTCTTGAGAAATCGCTAGGCTATCATCACCCCCCTAAGGCCATTATTGCTTTTCTCTGTCTTGCGAGCTCCAGCCAATAATAAAAGTACCCCAAGGTGCATCGAAGCGCACTGCTTGGCTGTTTCGCTATCTTCGGGTCTCGCATTAGGGAATTTATCTCGGCACCCGTCCGCCGGGTACAGAAACCGTTGCAGGAGTGCGTGCTTTAATGTGTCGAAATCCAAGGCAACAGTCGGGTCCATGCGTTCAATGACAGTAAATGCTTCCCCCGTCTGCATAGACTTAGCCAAAGCGCCCACTTCTATCGGGGCCATTCCTGGCAAATAGCTACACGTTCAAAGCGTTGCAGATATGCATCTCGGTCATCCTTTTTGTCTTTGAACGGCTGGTAAAAGCTTGTGGGAACTGCACACGTTTGACGCCCTGGATGCGTTCGGTCTCGAAGCAGTGACTTTTAAGTGCGGCCTGTTGACCAGTGGCAATTTCTTGTCTTCGAAGCTTCAGTTCAAGAACCTTTATTTCTTGTTCTAGCAGCTTTTGTCGCTGTTCCGCTTTCTAACGGGCTGCTTCTCGTTCCTGTTCTAGAAACTGCTGCTTCCATGCCATTTCCTCCTTCAGAGCATTTCGCTCTTGGCACGCTAATCGCGTAATCGTATACGCTCATGCTCTACCCATGCCTTCAGTTCTCCATCCTTCAGTCCTAGCTCTTTTTCAATCCTTACAATGTTGTCGTTATTCATGCCTCGCCCCTGTGTTTGAGTGTTGGCTACCGATGCAATTAGTCAATCCTGGCAGGCTCCCCAAATTTGACAGGTTCGTGTGGGCAAATATGTGCTCATAATGACTTGATTGATTTGTGGGGTTTAACGTCCCTAAACCACCATATTATTATGAGAGACACCATAGTGGAGGTTTCCGGAAATTTGTATCTCCTAGGGTTCTTTAACGTGCACCCAAATCTGAGCACACGGGCCTACAACATTTCCGCCTCCATCGGAAATGCAGCCGCCGCCGCCGGGATTCGATCCCGCGACCTGCGGGTCAGCAGCCGAGTATTCCACGTGCTCAAAGGACAAGAGATGCGATGTAAATAATATCAGCACGTGTATACGATATGGACACACCTATATAGGACGAGTCTACAATAACATAAATGATCCTAAAATTATTAGCGACGCTATCGTCCTTGCTGTTCCTCAGCTATAGTGCACGATTGCCGCGGCCCTGACACCCCGCAGCTCTTTACCACCATACTGCATGTGAGCCACTCACACGTTGCTATTGACGAGATGGTCCGACATGTCGTCGTGTGACCTTGAGGTTGTGGGGCTGCTATCAGCGACAGTCGCTGGGACGGCCACTTCGCTGTAGCGTCGCTGGCCAGACGCGTGCTTGGAACCACGCCTGGAACACCAGTAGGCCAGTCCCGCAGCTAGGCCTCAGCTTGCCTGGCATGGTTGACGCCAAAGTCAACAACTGGCTCACGGGTCTCGATGGTGACGCTTGTTCCGGCGTCGCCTAGCGTCGCTCGTCGTCCAGGTTAGACTTGCGTTTGCGGGTTAAAAGTTCGGCGCCGCAACAGACCGGTAGCCGTCGCAACCCTCTATCTCTTCTGCTGTGGGACTGCCTCGACCCGCTTGGCTTCTCAAGCGCTCCTATCTCCTTATTTTCCCCGCTTCCTCATGAGCGGTGCTGACGCGCACAACACACATCTCGTCCTTTTTTCACCTCTAAATCGACGTTCAACTAAAGAATGTGCTCTACTCGTCACAATGAACTGGTATCATTGGTGAGCTGAAGCTAGCAATTTATTGAAAGATGCTAACACGACACTACAGCAGAACAGAAACAATGCCATGATGAATATCGAGTACCACAGGTTTTTTATATTCGCAACAATGACAAATAAACGCAAGAGGAGGTACATCAGTGATCTCTTGACGCTTGTGCTCCGTGGGATGAGCTCGCGGTCTTATTTTTTTTCGCACAGGAGTGAAACTTACATTGGAAAAGTAAAATCAGTATTAGTGTGATATGTCAGACAAATCTGACATCCCACCAGCAACGACGGAAGCGAAGAAAGTGCTGTTTGGCATACTAAAGGCAGAGCCACTGGTGAGGATGTGGTAACAATAGGCCTGCTGAAATGTCGTGGTTGAGAGACTGCGTTAGAAGAACTGGCCGCCATATATACGAAGAGTCTCTGGACGGGTGAGTACCAGAATTGTAAAAAAAATGCCTACGTTATCTTAATTCGGAAGAAAGCGGCAGTCAAGTACTTGAAAAAGTGCAGGCTGATCTGCTTACTCTCTCTTCTCTATGAGCTATTTACCAAAATATAAGCTCATAGAATCACGACGACATTAGAGTACAACAATTAAAACTGTGTTTTGTACAGGCCACTTGACAATTAACCACATTCGTACTATCAGTCAGGTGACAAAAAATGCATGGAATACAACCAGGCTTTCACGAGAAGGCATTCGAGTCGGGCTAGATATCAAAATTAATGAAGGCACTGCGGAATCAGGGTTTTGGCAAAGCATATAAACACTGGAAGAAACCTGAGGGGTCAATAAGAAGTATTTGCACTGCCACCATAGTTCTCCACAAAAAAGCGAGATCAACGGAGGAGGTAAGGCAGGAAAACATGACTTCTCAAGTACTTTTCACCGCGTGTTCACAAGACGTTTCGAAGACTCTTGTTTAGGGAGAGTTAGAAATTGAAGTGTATCATACTGATCTGTGGTTTGCTGATGGCATTGCATTGATAAGTAACTCCGGGAACATATATCAGCTCTTGATCACTGAACTGGGCACAGTAAGTAGAAGATAAGGTGTAAGAATTAGTATGCATAAAACTAAAGTAGTGTGCAACACTATAGGCAGCAAACAGCGCTTTCCTATAGGTGGAGAGATGCTGAGAATTGTAAAGGAATACGTGTACCTACGACAGGCAGTCACTGTGAGGCTGAACCAAGAGAGTAAAATAGCTAGATGAATGAGGATGTGATGGATCACATTCGGCAACCATTCTCAGATAATCAATGTAGTCTCCTCAAGAGGAACGTACATAACCCGTACTTATCTACGGAGCAAAAACTTGAAGGCTTACAAAAATATTTCAACTGAGGAACACACAGCGCGCAATGGAAAAGAAAATGATCAGTGTGACGTTGAGAGACAGTAAGATAGCAGAGTGGGTTAGAGAACAAACGGGGGTGTAGCGTATCATAATTGAAATCAAGAACAAATAGAGATGGGCCACGCATGTAGCACGTGGGCAGGATAACCGCTGGCCTTTAAAGGGCCCGGGCCCTGCAACTTTTATTGAGCATGGTCAGAAAAACTGCCTGATCCGAAGGCGAGGCTCGAGAAAATCTGCGTGCTTAATGCTAAAGCGGAGCACTCGGTGTGGACATGACAATAACTTCACAAAGTCAGCTAAAAAGATCACAGCTTATCTATGGAGAGGACTACCAGGTGGCGCAGAGGAGTGCACATGCGTTCACATCGGCTCCGTCAATCATCGTACCTAGCAGCGGTTGATGATGATGATATGTGGGGTTTAACGTCCCAAAACCACCATATGATTATGAGAGACGCCGTAGTGGAGGGCTTCGGAAATTTCGACCACCTGGGGTTCATTAACGTGCACCCAAATCTGAGCACACGGGCCTACAACATTTCCGCCTCCATCGGAAATGTAGCCGCCGCAGCCGGGATTTGATCCCGCGACCTGCGGGTCAGCAGCCGAGTACCTTAGCCACTAGACCACCGCGGCGGGGCACCTAGCAGCGGTTAAAATCATGTGACTACCACTGAAACTACGGGAATTGTGCTGGAAGACGTCAGATGCACGCTGACACCACCTTTTTGGACAAGCGATCCTGGTTTCCTCTGAGAAGTGAAGACCTTCGGCAGAGCATGCCAACCCGCCACGCTAAGTCTCGCGGCGAAGCGGAACGCGGAGTCCTGGCAGCCAGCTCTTGGCCCACGCGTCACGCTGCCCGTCCCCGAACCCCAACGAACAACGACCCGAAACTAGCCCAGGCACTTATGGACACGGATGACCAAGACATCAAAACCCAAGTGAGCTCTGCGGTGGACGCCAACGAAGATTTCCTTTCATTTGACGAGGTGCTACAAGGGGAATCTACTAGCGACGCCGAGAACAAGGAAAAAGACTCCGCGGAGGAACGCGACGACGAAGCCAAGAATGGTCAGTGGCAGGTAGCAATGTCACTGCGACAGCGAAAACAAACCAGGAAACAAGAACGCGCAGCGAGTGATGACAGCGTTGCTCGAGGCGTAACTGAGAGCAACAGCTCCAGCGCTAGAACGCTTGCACAAGAGCGACGCGGAAGAGCATCTGAAAGGGGACGACGACGAACGCGCGTGGCGCCGCTGCCCAAAAACGATATGAAGATTATCATGCGGCCCAGACCAGGGTTAGTTCTGAAAGAACTGAAAGCATACCAGGTTGCGCGAGCGATAGAACATGCGAGCGGTGACCCGGAGGCCTGTAACAGCCACAAATTTCAGCTTCATCTTCGCAACGGATCAAACATAATTATTGCAAGCACTCCGTACAAAGATGTAGCAGAAAAGATCTTAAAGATAAAGACACTGGAGCTGAATGGCACCAACTATCCCGTAAACACCTACATATCCACTCCTGCTGGATACTTGAAAGGTGTGGTACACGGAATACAACGGGAAACGCCAGAAGCTGAACACCTGAGCCATCTCCGAGTGCGCACTCAAGGAGTGACAATTGTTCAAGCCCGCATGCTCGGACAGTCACAAACTGCTGTGACCCCGTTCGATGGACCAATACTGCCACGCTTCGTGTATTACTACGGTGGCGAAATGCCGTGCATGCCTTATCAACCAACACGGCAGTACTGCAAACTCTGCAAAAGCCAGGGACATAGGACAGATGTTTGTCCCACACCAATGACAAAGGCGTGCAGCAACTGTCGCCTAAGAGACCCACCTGAGGACCACACTTGCGATCCGGAAAGTGCCCTGTGCGGCGGACGCCATCCCACGGCGGGATCGGAGTGCACCAAAAAACTAAAACGCGTCCCTCAAAAGGGCCGGTCGCAGCTGTCGCACCAACACAACACACCACAAACCACTTGCATACTCAAGCGACGCTCGTTCAGCACGGACCGCGAGGACTCTGCACCGCCAGGCGGGGCCCATTACAGTTCCCGATCCAGGTCTCGATCTACATCCCGATCCAGGTCCGGCTCTCGAGACTGCTCCAATTCCAGGAATGGTGGCCACAAGCAGGCCCAAGCAAGGCAACAACAGCACAAGGGCAAAAAGGCGCAGAAAAAGGAAGCAAAGAACCAGGTGAGCTGGGCAGAAAAATCCTCCCTACACTCACAACAAACACCACAACTCACGCGCTTAGAACGTGAGTTAGAGATAATGCGGGTGAGAATAGGTGACCTAAAACGCGAAAATAGGGAACTAAAAAAGCAACAAACGCAGCACCCGCAACAATACTCTATACTCACCCAGAGTGGCCAGAAATTGCAGACGCAACCGAAAGCAGGACGCGACTGAATGATTACGTCGTCGGTGCTGAAAGAAACATTAAAGGAAGTCATACCGACAGTTATGGAGCAAGTAATGATAAATGTAGATAGAGAGCTCGAGATTTTGGACAAGAAAATCCAGGCACGACACGTCGAATTCTCGAAAGTCTTGCGAAAGCATGCCAACGGCATCAACATCAGAAAAAAAGCTGAGAAAATTTACAACAGGCCCGGATTGTCGGTCATGAACCAAGAGATGCATAATGGCTAATCATCAAACGCAGCGGTCAGAAAAGTGCGAAATATGGCAGTGGAACTGCCGTGGTTTCCGGCGGAAAAGAGGGCAACTGTTGCAGCTGGTGGCGCCACAACATAAGCCACCTGCTGTCATAGCAGTCCAGGAAGCCGGAACACAACCAAAATTATGGGGCTACGAAACTTATAGTACCAGAGACACAGAATGTAAACTTGCTACATTAGTCGATAACTCAATTACAGCAATATATCAGCCCATTGAAGAGGCGGATATCCCGCATATCATAACAGAAATAATCTACGAAGGGAGCTATGGAAAGAGCGCATTCGTACTTAATATATATAGTGCCCCAAGACAAAAAAAAGAGCAACGTTCGACAAGCTCTTTCAAGAGACAGCAAAACTGCCGAAAGGGAATCCATTAATCATAGTTGGGGACTTTATTGCCAGGCATGCAAGCTGGGGATATAAGATGCAGGACACCAAAAGCAAGAATATCGCAAGACAAATAGAGAAACTGGAAATGACTCTGTTAACTGACCCTGCAATACCAACGAATATAGGCAACAGCGTATCCATGGACACAAGTCCGGACTTGGCGAAAGTACGAAATTGCCACAGCGTGGATTGGTTCAAAACCTTTGAAAACCTGGGCAGTGATCATTACATACTAAGCACCACAATCCGCGCCGGCCAAATCTGCAAACATATCGGCACAGCTAAAATTACAGACTGCCATGCATATAGAAAAGCGCTAAAAGCGCACGTGACTGCCATAGACGACTTGGACGAGTGGTGCAAAGTAATTCGAAATGAAAAGCAAATGCACACCAAAACTTTCGCCAGAACAGATGATACCCCTGAAGTAGACGCTCACTTTCTCCACCTGTGGGAAGCAAGAAGAAACCTCACTAAGAGATGGAAAAGGCAAAAGCAAGATAAGAAACTCAAAGCGAAAATTGAAGAAATAACGCAGCAAGCCGAACAGTACGCTAATCAACTCGCGACAGCCAACAGGGAACAATTTTGCGATTCACCAAATGGAACCCTAGGAACAGCAAAGACATAGAATATCCTAAGAGCCATGATTGACCCTCTGAAAACTAAACGCGAAGGACACAAAAAAATCTCTAGAAAGATTATTGCACACATATCCAGGCACACGAGATGACCTCCTTCAAGAGATCTAAATTAAGTGTTTTGGCGCCCGAGCCATCACAGCCCCTTACCAGGCTAAATACACTGGGCTACCAAACTCAGAACTGAATGCACCTTTCACGCAAGCCGAGGTCAGAGCGGGAATCGTCAGCATGAAACGCAACACAGCGCCTGGGGCGGATCAAATCACCAATGCCATGATTCTCAACATGAATGACGAAGCCATAACAGCGCTTCTAAACTTCATTAACAAGCACTGGGTGAATGGCACTATACCACAGCAATTGAAGCATGCTGTAATAATTATGATACCCAAACCAGGAAAGAAATTGGCAATAGAAAACCTCAGGCCAATCTCTCTTACCACGTGCTTAGGCAACGTGTTTGAGAGATTAATAAATACCAGAATTCAACGGCACCTTGAACAAAATAACTTGTTGCCAAACACCATGTTTGGTTTCTGCTTGAACCTTTCGACACAGGACATCCTTCTGCTTTTAAAGGAGGTAGTACTAACAAATGTTCCAAAAGCAGGAGAAAACATTGTCATGGCCATCGACATAAAAAGCGCTTTCGACAACGTAAGCCATAAGGCCATATTAAATGGGCTTGCAGCGACAAACTGTGGTCAAAGGACGTGCAAATATATACAGACTTCCTTACTGAAAGAACCGCTGTTATCCGATTAAGAGAAGACGAATCCAACGTCTTCCACCCACCGAGCAAAGGCACACCACAAGGCGCTGTGATCTCGCCTACCTTTTCAACATAGCCATGATTGGTCTAGCCAAAAAACTGTAAGATATTCCCGACATCCGACACTACTTCTATGCGGATGACATCACTATATGGACAACCAAGGGTAGCTTGGCAGGAAAAGAAGAGCGGCTTCAACTGGCCGCTAAGACAATCGAAGATTACACTAAAGAAAGGGAACTTCAGTGCTCAGCAGACAAATCGAAACTCATTCGGTTCTCCAAGAGTAAAAAACAAAGGACAGACCCGAGCCTCCGCCTTAAGGTCAAGCTACACGGCAATATTATTCCAGAGAAAACAACCGTTCGAATCTTAGGGATGTGGTCACAGTCCAATCAGCGATGTCTCCACACACTGAATATTGCCACAGGCATGGAACGAGGTTTAGCCATGCCAATGCGAGTATGTGCCATGGTGTAAAAGAAGAAGAGGACGGTTGGTGTGTGCTCGTGCTCTAACGTTCGGTTCGGCTCGACGTCCAGTGCTGCTCCCGTGAACAGACGTTGTGGTCGTTCTGTGATCACGTGACATTTTCTGGTGGAGGTGCGGGGTAGTGTTGTATGCACTGCAATCAGCAGCAAGGTCCCGACACTAGCCGCGACTTGGAAGAACCAGCTGACCTACGGCGTAGCAGGCGACAACTAGGCCTACCTCCTGAATTCGGACCATTTCCTCAACTCGGCAGTACTATGGCTAGTGCGGGAACGCAAACCCAAGAAACATCAACGCTGCCTCCTCCATGGTTCTTCAACGTCCCGCGTACTCCGAAGCCGTTCCACGGTGACCCTTATGAGGACGTCGACGACTGGCTCGACGACTACAACCGTTGCGGCAGCGTCAACGAGTGGAACGAGCAGCGAAAGCTTCGGTAGTCTACTTTTATCTCGAGGACTCTGCGCGCACTTGGTTCGAAAACCATGAAGCCACTATGACAACCTGGCCAGAGTTTTGCAACCAGTTGCGAAATACTTTCCGAAGCTCTGACCGAAAGGAGCAAGCGGAACGGCTCCTCAATTCCCGAAACCAGCGTCCGAACGAGAGTGTTGCCATGTTCGTTGAGGACATGACGCGGCTGTTCAGGCGAGCCGACTCTTCAATGACGAAAGAAAAGAAGGTGCGCCTCCTAATGCGGGGAGTGAAGGAGCAGCTGTTCGCGGGACTAGTGCGGAACCCTCGCGGCACTGTAGAGGATTTCCTTCGCAAAGCCACGACAATGGAGAGAATGCTAAGGCAGCGTTCGTACCAGTATGAACGTCCTGGCAGTCTTTCGTCAGTGTCGTCGGCCCTACAAACACCTGACGTCACGACTGTAAAAGACCTGACGGAGCTCGTGCGCAGTATTGTGCGCGAGGAGCTGCAAAAGCTGCACGTGGTGTCTTCTCCGCCCCATGTTGCTGCTTTAACGGATGTCGTTCGCGAAGAGGTCCGGCAGCTGGTGCACCCCATGACGACTCTGCGTGCAGCCGAAGTCCAACCCATGACGGCCCCGCGTCCAGCCGAAGCTCCGCTATTAACGTACGCGGAAGCACTGCGTACTCCTGCACCGGCTATTGGCTATCCGTCCCGTCCGTCCACCCTGCAGACGGCACCGTCGTTCTACTCGGGACCACCGCAGTACGGCAACCCACCCCTTACACGGAAATCCAGTGTATGGCGTGCTCCCGACAACCGGCCTCTATGTTATCACTGTGGTGAACCAGGTCACATCTACCGTGAGTGCGCTTACAGGCACATGGGTCTTCCCGGTCTTCGTCTGGATGCTCGTCGACCCAGAGATGGTGAGCGGCCCCGTGCTATCGCCGAATACTTGGCAAGCCAACGATCCTCAAACCTTCCGCGTCGCCAATCCCGCTCACCATCTCCACGGCGTTCCACGTCACCTGGCCAACAATCAACCTTTGCGGACGTCCTTGCAGGAAGATCACCTAGATCCACAAGCCCGCGCCGGGGAAACTAAGAACAGCGACCTCTGGGGGTGAGGCCGCTGTTGATCGACCGTTACAAGACCCTCGCCCAATTTGCCTGCCGACATCCGACGACATTCTTTCACCGACGTGTGCCATCGACGACAAACAGGTCTCTGCTCGTATCTCTGTTCTTCTCGACAACCACCCGCTGACCACTCTGGTAGATACGGGTGCCGATTATTCTGTTATAAGCGCTGACCTCGCTGCACAGCTAAGAAAGGTAACGACACCTTGGGGACATGGAACCAACCTCCGGACTGCGGGAGGTCACCTATTGACACCGCTAGGAATGTGCACTGCCCGCCTCCGAATTCGTGAGTCGACGTACATTGTTTCCTTCGTGGTATTGCGCGAATGCTCCCAAAACCTGATTCTCGGAATGGATTTTCTCCGCGAGCATGGAGCCATTATTAACCTTCGCAACCTGCTCATAACGTTATCTAACGACCATACCGCCCTACGAAAGGATGCAGTTGCGCCGACCTACAACACTTCGAATTGCTGACGACACCATCGCACTGCCGCCGCCAGCCAGTATGTTGGTAACGGTGGAGAGCGACTGTGACAACAAGAGTAGTGGCATCGCGGAAACTAACCTCTCGGTGCTCTTGGCTCGGCAGATTTGTGTCGCGCGTGCTATCGTCAAACTGAAACATCGGAGGACTCAGCTTCTGATCACGAATTTCGGCGGCCAGTACCAACACTTAGCAAAGCGAACAGCAATCGCGAACTTTGAAGCCATCGATGACGCAGAATGTTCCACTATTGCTCCGATTGCCACTGCTGCCGAAGGTAACTCTGATATAGCCAGTACGGTTGACGTGAATTGCCAGCTATCCTGTGCGCAGCAACAGCAGATACGCATGATTTTACGTACAAATAGTGATTGCTTTGCGTCCACCTCCAAAATCAAGCAGACCCCAACCGTGAAGCACCGCATTATAACGGACCCTACCGAACGGCCTGTACGACAGCACGCCTACCGCGTGTCGCAAAAAGAACAAGAGGCAATACGTTTTCAAGTGAAACAGATGCTCGACGACGACGTCATCCAACCCTCGAACAGTCCATGGGCGTCACCCGTCGTACTTGTTAAAAAGAAAGACGGCACTCTTCGATTTTGCGTCGATTACCGGAAGGTCAACAAAGTGACGAAGAGAGACGTCTACCCTCTCCCATGCATAGATGATTCACTGGATCGACTTCGACATGCCCGATATTCTTCCTCAATGGATTTACGCAGCGGCTACTGGCAGATCGAGGTCGATGAACGTGACAGGGAAAAAACAGCATTCACAACTCCCTATGGCCTCTACGAATTCAAAGTGTTACCATTTGGATTGTGCTCTGCACCGGCAACGTTCCAAAGGATGATGGACACTGTCCTGTCCGGTCTGAAGTGGGAATCCTGCCTTGTGTATTTAGACGACGTCGTTGTTTTTTCCAAAACATTTGAACAACATTTACAACGACTTCAGTCCGTCTTCGTCGCTATTCGATCCGCAGGCCTATAGCTAAAACCGGAGAAGTGTCATTTCGGCTACGAAGAACTAAAGTTGCTCGGCCACCTTATCAGTCACGATGGCATTAGACCAGACCCAGAAAAGACCATGGCTGTTGCTGCATTTCCTCCACCTTCGAACAAACGGGATTTGCGCCGGTTTTTGGGTCTCTGCGCCTACTACAGGCGCTTTGTCCAGAGCTTTGCCAACATCGCTGAACCCCTTACCCGTTTAACGAAGGAGGATACTCCTTTTGTGTGGGGTCTAGAGCAGAGAGCCGCTTTTTCCCAGCTTCAGCAGTGCCTTCAGAGTGAACCCTTACTAGGGCACTTTGATGAAGATGCCACCACCGAACTTCACACTGACGCAAGCAACATCGGTCTTGGTGCAGTACTCGTCCAGTGGCAAGACGGCGCTGAACGTCCCATCGCCTATGCTAGCCGCGTTTTGTCATCTGCGGAAACTAACTACTCGATCACGGAGAAGGAATGTCTTGCTGTTATTTGGGCGATAACAAAGTTCCGTCCGCATCTGTATGGCCGTCCATTCAGAGTATTTACGGACCATCATGCCCTCTGTTGGCTGGCCAATCTCAAGGACCCTTCAGGGCGCCTCGCGAGGTGGAGCTTACGCTTTCAAGAATTTGAGGTTACAGTCGTCTACAAGTCGGGCCGCAGGCACACTGATGCTGATTGCCTTTCGCGCGCACCCCTCGCGACGACATCGAGGGACGATGATACCGATGGCCATTTTCTTTGTGCAGTCAGTGAATCCGACTTGGCCCAACAACAGTGAAATGATTCAAAGATCCAACAACTTATCGAATACCTTCAAGGTCGCAGCTCGAGTCCACCATCGGCATTTGCACGTTCAGGGTCATTTTGTCTCCGCAACGACATCGTCTACAAAAAGAACTTCGAACCTTATGCGACTGAGTACCTCCTCGTCGTTCCACCAGGGCTACGTGCTGACATTTTATCTGCCTGCCACGACGAGCCTTCCTCCGGCCACCTAGGATTCGCACGCACCCTTGCCAGGATTCGGACTCGCTACTACTGGCCAAAGCTCACCCAGGATGTCAAGCATTACGTTAAAACATGCAATCATTGCCAGCGCCGTGAAGCCCCACCTGTAGGCCCTGCTGGTTTATTACAGCCTGTTGCACCCCCGTCACAACCATTTGAACGAATCGGCATGGACTTGCTTGGGCCCTTCCCGAAGTCACATGATGGCAACCGCTGGATCGTAGTCGCTACTGACTATTTAACGAGGTACTGTGAAACGAAAGCCCTACAACGAGGCACCGCCAATGAGGTTGCGTATTGTTTTATCAACAACATCGTCCTCCGCCATGGAGCGCCAATAGTTCTTATCACTGACCGTGGAACAGCCTTTACAGCCCAATTGATGCAAGACGTCACGAGATTTAGTGGAACAGCTCATCACAAAACAACCGCATACCATCCACAAACCAACGGTCTGACGGAGAGATTAAACAAGACGCTCGCTGACATGCTATCTATGTACGTCGACCGTAATCACAAGAACTGGGATGCAATTTTGCCATACGTAACGTTCGCTTACAACACTGCGGTTCAAGAGACTACGGGTTTCACTCCATTCCGGTTGCTTCACGGCCGAGAAGCAATTACGATGCCTGATGCCATGCTGTTGCCTGACACGACCGATATTATCACTGATGCGAACGACTTTCTCCGGCTCGCCGACGCGGCCCGCCAGCTTGCACTCAAGCGGATCCGAAAACAACAACGAATCGACTCGCAGAGGTACAACTCCCGTCATCGCCATGTACATTTACCAACCCGGTGATCTGGTCTGGCTGTGAATCCCCGTTCGCAAAAGGGGCCACTCGGAAAAGTTACTTCACCGCTACTTCGGTCCCTATAGAGTCCTACGGCGCCTCACAGATGTCAACTACGAAATTCTGCTTGAAGACACAGCTCAGCGATCTCGATGTTCCCAGCAGCCCGACATTGTTCATGTGTCACGGATGAAGCCACACTACCCCCGAGCCACCTGACACTGTTTCTTCACGCGTCTTTTGTGCGTGTACGCGACTACTTTAACTTTTAATCGGCATTGGTCATCGGGGTGGTACTTTTTTTTTCGAAGGGGGGGTAATGCCACAGGCATGGAACGAGGTTTAGCCATGCCAATGCGAGTATGTGCCATGGTGTGAAAGAAGAAGAGGACGGTTGGTGTGTGCTCGTGCTCTAACGTTCGGTTCGGCTCGACGTCCAGTGCTGCTCCCGTGAACAGACGTTGTGGTCGTTCTGTGATCACGTGACAATATGCTTAAAGGAACAGCTCAACAAATTGTTCGTATGATAGTTCGAATAACGAACAATCGTGCTGGACTGAAAGAACAACACGTGCTTCGTTTAGTAAAGAGCTTAGTCATCAGCAGACTAACATGCTCGCGACCCTACCACAACATGAATAGAGAGGAGAAAGAAAAAGCAGACAAAATAATAAGGATGGCAGATAAAGCGTCTCTGCGACTAACACAAAGCACTTGAACTGCGAAGCTATTAGCGCTCGGACTTCACAATACATTTGATGAGTTGGCTGAGGCATAAGTAACCACCCAGAATAACCGCCTGCTACAGACGCCAACCGGCAGAAAGCTTCTTCAAAGGATCGGCCTCGGTGAACAAGTACAGGCACATGGAAGAGCTAAGGAATTGTCGTGCTCAGTCAGAGCCTGGTACAAAATATGCCCCCTACCGAAGAACATGGACCCAGTTTTACGTTCTGGAAGACGTAAAGCAAGAGCCGCTTACATAGATAAAAAGAAAAAGTATTTGAATACGGCGAGATTTACTGACGCTGCACCTTATCATGCAAATGCAAAGAACATGGTGGCCGTGGTCACAGACGGAAAAGGAAACGTCACAAGTTGTGCATCCACAGTCCAAGCCTCTATCACAGAAGCGGAGGAGATAGCGATCGAGCTGGCAATCAAGGAGGGCAGGGAGCAAAAAGCCCCAATGACAATAATCACAGATTCGAAGGCTGCATGTAGAAATTACGTAAAAGGTTGAATATGGATGAAGGCTTTCCAAATTCTAACCAAAGCTCGCAAGGACTTCCCAATTGAATACACCCAAACCATTATCTGGGCGCCAGGGCACGAGGGCGTCACCGGGAACCAGTTTGCGGATGAGGCGGCTCGAGGCTTCACAAATTGCCGAGCTTCCTTGCACACTGCAATAGAGGAACTAACGCCCCTAGACCCTAACTTTGGTAGAATTCTTCAGTATTACAGGGACAATAGAAAAGTGTATCCAGCACCGCATAAGAAACTCACAGCAATGGAATCGGTGGCATTACACAGAATCCAAACACGTACACAAGCTTACAAAGGCTGCATGTATTCTACCCCAGAGCATACAAAGATATATGTCCGTGGTGTGGGGCCACACCAACTCTGTTTTACATCACGTGGGAGTGTACGCATCACAATGAAGAACACCACAATATGAACAACACAGAGGAACAATGGGAGGCGCTGCTGTCCAGCTCGGTCATTGTTGATCAGCGCTGGCTGGTCCAACGGGTAGAGATGATGGCTAGGGCCAGCGGAGCCCTGGAATAGGGGCCCAACCACTTAGAATGCTCCGCGTTATGCGCAAATTAAGTTTTCTCTCACTCTCTATCTATGGAGTGTATTATGAAGAGTTCGGCGAAGCCTCGAAGGCTTTTATCGGCAAATCGTTAATGATCTATGCGTCCATCCGTCTGTCTGTCTATCAACGGACGGACAGACGGACAGGCGTCCGTCCGTCCGTCCGTATGTATGTATGTATGTATGTATGTATGTATGTATGTATGTATGTATGTATGTATGTATGTATGTATGTATGTATGTATGTATGTATGTATGTATGTATGTATGTATGTATGTATGTATGTATGTATGTATGTATGTATGTACGTACGTATGTATGCATGTATGTATGTATGTATGTATGTATCTGTGCGTCCATCTGTGTGTCTGTCTCTGTCTGTCTATCCATCGATCTGTCCGCTTGTCGATATGTCCGTCTGTCCGTGTGTCAGTCCATCTGTCCGTCCATCTATATCGTGAACACTCTTGTATCGCCATCTCGCATCTTTTCAACATATTGTCACTGGGTGAGATCTAGGCTCATATATTAGCGTCCACCAAGAATCGGCAGCCGAACAAGATGGCTGAGTTGCCTCTGGCGCAAGCGCGTAATGCACAGGCGTCTTCTTCATCTTCGCAAAGTGCCACGCTTGCTCCTGTTGCTGATGCACCGTAACATCTCTCCCCTGCGGCGGAAGCACCATCACCGCGCTTAGTACGGCGGCGACGAATGAGTAGGGAGATACGGTTTGAGTCTGGAAACGTGGGCACCGTCCGTCTGAAGTGAGGGGGTCGAAGAGGCATTGTTTAGGGGTGCGATCTCGTAGCTCACGTCACTGAGTTGTCGTAACACTTTGTAGGGACCATGGCAGTGTGGTAGTAGCTTCTCTGATAAGCTGACTTGGCGGTTTGGTGTCCAGAGAAGTACCAGAGACCCCAGCGAGAAGTGCATGCTTTGGTGACGACTGTCACAGTGGTCTTTTTGGTGCGCTTGCGACAAGTGTAGCCGATCACGGGCAAGCTGACGGGCTGCATGGGCTTGAGAAACGACATCGCTGGCGTACTCAGTGGATAAGGAGACAGCCGAAGGAAGGAGCGTGTCAAATGGTAATGCTGGACGTCGGCCAAATAGCAAATAAAACGGCGAATAACTAGCTGTGTCGTGCCGTGAGGAATTGTACGCGAACGTGACAAAGGGGAGTGCTTTGTCCCAGTCACGGTGATCTAGTGAAACGTACATTGACAGCATCTGCGTCAGCGTTCGCTTCAGACGCTCAGTCAATCCATTTGCCTGTGGATGCTAAGCGGTAGCACAGAGGGGCGCTTGCGGCGTTGGCAGCGGTTGCAAGCAGTGACGTAGAGAACCACAGAACGATACAGTCCGGGCCAAAAAAAGTGACGTCGCACACGATCGCAGGTACGAGAGGCGCCTAGGTGACCGGCGGTAGGTACGTCATGTAGTTGTTCGAGAACGCTGGTACGCAGGTGATGGGGAAGCACGAGTAGTAATTCCGGGTCATCAGCGTTGAAGCTGCGACGGTACAGAATGTTGTCGTGCAGTTCGAACAGGCGAATGAAAGCGTCTGTTGGAGCAGAGGTCAGACGCTCGATTATGGAGAGTAACGACGGGTCACGTCGTTGTTCGGTGGTGATATTACCCAAAGCGTGGATGAAGAGAACGCAGGGGTCTGAATCAAGGTCTGTCAAGTCGGGCGTTTCAACCGGATAACGTGACAAACAGTCTGCGTCTGTGTGCAAGCGTCCCGACTTGTAGTGGACCACGAACGAGTATTCTTGCAGACGGAGGGCCCAGCGACCAAGACGTCAAAACCGAACCTTTAGCGATGAGAGCCAGCAAAGAGCCTAATTGTCCGTAACAACGGAAAAAGTTTGGCCATACAGGTAAGACCTGAATTTTGCCACGGCCCACACTAAAACTAGGCATTCACGCTCAGTGATGGAGAACTTCCGTTTGTCAGGTGAAAGAAGATGACTGGCGTAAGCAATCACGTGGTCCTTCCCGTGCTGTCGTTGGCCAAGGACCGCCCTAATTTCATGAATACTGGCATCGGTCCGAAGCTCGGTAGGTGATGCAGGGTCAAAATGGGCCAGTATTGGTGGCGTAGTCAGCAGATGAATAAAAGCCGAAAAGGCGTCCGCTTGCTCTATGCCCCATGCGAAGGGAACGTCCTTCTTTAAGAGATCAGTAAGCGGTCGCGCGATGTCGGTGAAGTTGCGGACAAATCGACGTAAATATGAACATAGCCCTACAAAACTTCGGACGTCCTTGGTTGAGCGTAGTTCCGGAAATTGTACTGCTCGCACCTTGTCGGGATCTGGTTGAAGACCAGCGGCACTGACATGGTGGTCGAGTATGGTGATTTGGCGACGTCCGAAATGGCATTTTGCAGAATTGAGCTGGAGAGCGGCTCTTCGAAAAACATCCAGAACGGCTGACAGACGTGTTATATAGCTGTCAAAGGTAGGTGAAAAGACGATGACATCATCCAAGTAACATAAGCAGATGGACCACTTATATCCTCAGGGAAGGGAGTCCATCATGCACCCGAAAGTTGCCGGCGCATTACATAGCCCAAACGGCATGACTTTAAACTGGTAGAGGCCATCGGGCGTAACGAAAGCGGTTTTTTTACGATCCATGGGGTCGACGGAAATTCGCCAATAGCCGGAACAAAGGTCAACAGACGAAAAGTATTGGGCACCATGGAGGCAATCGAGGGCGTCATCAATCCGAAGCAAAGGGTAGACATCTTTGTGGGTCACTTTGTTTAAATGGCGATAGTCCACGCAAAAGCGCCAGCTGCCATCCTTCTTCTCAACGAGCACGACTGGGGAGGCCCAGGGGGTGGATGATGGTTCTATTGCGTCTTTAGTAATCATTTTGTCCACTTCATTTTGAATTACCTGGCGTCCCTTGTGAGATACGCAATATGGACGCCACCGTATAGGACTGGCATCACCAGTGTTGATCCGGTGATTCACGCAGTTGTTTGGCTGAGAGGGTGGTGGTCAAAGTCGAAAATGTCTCTATATGATGTTAGCAGACGACGGAGGCTGGAAGCTTGCGCTGGAGTGAGGTCGGAATCAATCATCTTGTTAATGTCATCGGCAGGCAGAGTGTATTCTAAGAGAACTTGTTGTTGGGCTAGTTGGTAGAGCATTTCGACAAAGTTAGTTCGAGTGCGAAAACTTGACACGATCACTCACACACGCACACACCCATAGCATCAAACACACAGCGCTCACTTCCAACTGATTTACTCATAGCTCGAAGGCTTGAATACATACAGGACACATTTGACGCAGACACACCAAAGAAAGCCAACAGCATACATTATCGAAACGTACAGCTAATCAATATCATAGCCCTAGAGCGATAAACTGAAGTTTGCTTGGTAATAACGAAATTGAAAGGGTGCTTACACAGTGATCTTTATTTTTTTCAATGTAAAAGGCCTCTAACACTTCACGTGCAGTTTTACTTGCGCTTCTGCCCAGAATCTTCGTCTCGGAAAATCGTGCGTCACAACCACACGAGATGACATGCGCATTCAGGTGCGCATACTTGTCAGCTCTTTTAGTTATTTTTGGGCGTGTTCACTTAATCGGTCATTAATACACCGTTCGGTTTGGCCAATGTTCACTTTTCCGCAGGATAAGGGTATGGAGTACACAACCCCCATGGAACACTTAACAAAGGCCCTCTCATGTTTCTTCTGACAGCCGCGCTTCTTTCTATCGCACACACGTTGGCACAGTCTTCCAATTTTTTCTGGTGCGAAAAAGACCATCGGTACGCCGTGCCTGGCCGCGACTTTCTTAAGGTTGTGCGAGACCTTATGGATGTATGGCACAACTTGTGGCCTAATCCTTAAGGGCTGGGTAGCAGTCATCGCTTCCCGTGTTCCACGTTTAAACTTCTGCAGAAGTGATTCAGCAACGGCCGTAATGACCGATCGAGGGAACCCAGCAGCCTCTAGTCGGCTCAGCTGATTAAGGAAACTAAGTTTCATGCTGTGTGGGCACGACCAAAAATTAACGAAAAGAGATGACAAGTATGCGCACCTGGTTGCGCATGTCATCTCATGTGGTTGTGACGCACGATTTTTCGAGACGAAGATTCTGGGTAGAAGCGCAAGTAAAACTGCACGTGAGGTGTTAGAGGCCTTTTTAATTGAAAAAAATAAAGATCACTGTGTAAGCGCCCCTTCAATTTCGTTATTACCAAGCGAACTTCAGTTTATCGCTCTAAGGCTATGATATTGATTAGCTGTACGTTTTGATAATGTATGCTGTTGGCCTTCTGTGGTTGCGTCTGCGCACAATGTGTCCTGTTTATATTCAAGCCTTCGAGCTATGAATAAATCAGTTGGAAGTGAGCGCTGTTGTTTGATGCATGGGTGTGTGCGTGTGTGAGTGATCGTGTCAAGTTTTCGCGCTCGAACTAACTTTGTCGAAAGGCAGAGTGTAATTGTGCCAAGACAGGGGGATGTAGTATTGGTGTCCAAACCAGTAACGTTGCAGCTGTCAAGCGGAGATAGGGTGGCCAAAGACATGTCTTGCGGAATAACTTGAGTGAAGAGACTCACGTTGAGTGGTGGTATAACTACTGTATTATTAGCGATGGCGACAACAGTGTGAGCAAGGGCGAAGTCTCGGGCCATCAGTACGTCGACTATAAGTGTGACGAAGTAGTCACCATCAAGCACATTACGTGAGCACGACAAATTTACATGAGTAGCAGCTTGCGGAGGCAAGCGAACGTGGTGACGAGAGCACAAACGAAGCGCAACCCGCGAAGTCGTGGCTCTTGTTTGTTTTTTGTTAATACTACACTCGCTGTCGGCTCGCATCCTAGTCATTTGAATTGCGCGCGCTATTCTCTGAAACACTGCAGCCATCGCCATCTACCCTTTCTGGTAGTCAGTTGCGAAGGGGCTTGAAATATGCTTCCTGTTGCATTGAGGGCGCTCGTGCCTTTGACAGCTATACGTGCAGTCACTCTTGGTTACGATTGGAAGAAAAATGGCCGCGAACAAAATACTCACGTCGAGGGCGCAGACTGGTATATATAGGCCACTATAAAAGGCCTATATATGGTCATGGTAGTTACGGAGAGCCGGTGAGTCATGTTTGTGCCATAGGGTGTATATTCGGAAATCCACCCATGGTATAGGTGTAGTCCTGCTGGTGAGCCATGCTTCGATGTGTGAGGGCTATCCTCTAAAGTCCATTCCTTTACATTTTTTATTTTCATAAAGGGGTGCACTTCGCGCGAGCGCTTCCTATTATATAGAAAGCGCTACATGGACTTGGACGATCTCGCGTCATGCGCGCTCGTGCGATACCGTGGACTTTAACCAACTAGTCCGTAGAAAAGTACGGGTTATGTACGTTATATATACAGAGGTTGTTGTTGTTTTGATATTAGAATAATATTTCATTCATATTTTCTTGGGTTCCATTATTGACTGTTAGTCAGTCTTTTGTCCTAGTCTGTATCACGCTGAAAAGGAAACCTATTTAACAAAGTAGGTATACGTTAGACATTCGGCAGGTGGAAAAAATCACCTATTGTGGCGCAGATCGGCTTGTTGAACCTTCTGTAATTGATTGGCACGCTGGCCATGAAAATGTTTTCTCCCAAGAGTGACTGCACGTATAGCTGTCAAAGGGACGAGCGCCCTCTATACAACAGGAAGCATATTTCAAGCCCCTTCGCGACTGACTACCAGAAAGGGCAGACGGCGATGGCTGCAGTGTCTCAGACGTCCTTCAGCCATGTATATATAGAAATCGTTAATGGTCTATGCGTCCATCCGTCTGTCTGTCCATCCGTCCGTCCGTCCATCCGTCCGTCCGTCCATCCGTCCGTCCGTCCATCCGTATGTATGTATGTATGTATGTATGTATGTATGTATGTATGTATGTATGTATGTATGTATGTATGTATGTATGTATGTATGTATGTATGTATGTATGTATGTATGTATGTATGTATGTATGTATGTATCTGTGCGTCCGTCTGTGTGTCTGTCTCTGTCTGTCTATCCATTGATCCGTCCGCCTGTCGATATGTCCGTCTGTCTGTATGTCTGTCCATCCGTGAACACGCTGCAGGTACGTGACGCGACATTGTAAAGGAGAACTGATCATAGCGCGTGAGATGCACGCCCAGTGACAAGCGTGTGGGAAAACTAAAACAAGCAAGGGGCTATAGAAGAATAAAAAAGGGCTTTTTGTAGTGACAAGTACTGATAAAAAAAAGGTTGTAAAATTGACGGAAGGGAAGTGTAAAAAAATTGCCCGCAGCTTCCCTCGGGGGAACACTGAGTTGTATGCGGAGCATATAATTGGTTAACGGGGTGTTAAAGTGCGACTTACTTGGGTCGATGGCTAAATTGGTTAACGTGGTTGTGAAATGGGGTGTTAAATTGCGACTTACTTGGGTCGATGGCTAAATTGGTTAACGTGGTTGTAGGAGGGGGTGTTAAATGAGTGAACAAGTACACACGTATGCGAAAGGGCGGCGCTGGTCGAAGGGACGTCGATCATTGTGTTTGTAGATTCGTTGGCATTCATTTCACGGCGACTTCGGACGTCGACGCGCCGTACAAACCAACGGACGAGCGGCAACTGAGCGAGCGAGCGCCGACCTTGAGTATATATACAGCGCGACGGCGCATGCGCTGTCAGCTGTCGAATGTTCTCGAAGGAGAAGCGCGCGCGCGGCACAGATGGCGACGGCGCGACGGCGCGACGGCGCATGCGCTGTCAGCTGTCGAATGTTCTCGAAGGAGAAGCGCGCGCGGCACAGATGGTGGGCGACGGCGCGACGGCGCATGCGCGCGCGTCAGCTGTCGAATGTTCAAGAAGCGGTGCGGACGGCGCGGACGGCGCACTACAAGGCGCGAGTATAAGATGCTTCCGCATCTAAAAAAGACTAGTTGGTTGAAGTTCGCGATATTGCGCGATTGCGCATGACGCGAGATCATCTATGTCCATGTAGCGCCCTCTATACAACAGGAAGCATATTTCAAGCCCCTTCGCGACTGACTACCAGAAAGGGTAGATGACGATGGCTGCAGTGTCTCAGAGAATAATAGCGCACGCAAATCAAATGACTAGGACGCGGGCCGACAGCGAGTGTAGCATTAACAAGAAACAAACAAGAGCCACGACATCGTGGGCAAGACTCACGCATAGTTTTAGGACGTTTTTAGAGACAGTGCAAGACCTATTTATGGACAAAAAACTCAACATTTTTAAGCCCCAATGACAAAAATGACAGATTCGAAGGCTGCATGTAGAAATTACGAAAAAGGTAGAATATGTATGAAGGCCTTCCAAATTCTAAACAAAGCTTGCAAGGACTTCCCGGTTGAATACACCCAGACCATTATCTGGACGCCAGGGTACGAGGGCGTCACCGGGAACTAGTTTGCGGATGAGGCGGCTCGAGGCTTCATAAATTACCGAGCTTCCTTGCACACTGCAATAGAGGATCCAACGCCCCTAGACCCTAACTCTCGTACAATTCTTCAGTATTACAGGGACAATAGAAAAGTGTATCCAGCACCGCATAAGAAACTCACAGCAATGGAATCGGTGGCATTACGCAGAATCCAAACAAACACATACACAAGCTAACACAGGCTGCATGTATTCTACCCCACAGCATACAAAGATATATGTCCGTGGTGTGGGGCCACACCAACTCTGTTTCACATCACGTGGGAGTGTACGCATCACAATGAAGAACACTACAAAATCAACAACACAGAGGAACAATGGGAGGCGCTGCTGTCCAGCTCGGCCATTGTTGATCAGCGCTGGCTGGTCCAAAGGGTAGAGATGATGGCTAGGGCCAGCGGAACCCTGGAATAGGGGTCCTACCATTTGGAATGCTCCGCGTTATGCGCAAATAAAGTTTTCTCTCTCTATCTATCTATGGAGTGTAGTATGAAGAGTTTGGCGAAGCCTCGAAGGCTTTTATCGGGACATCGTTAATGGTCCATGCGTCCATCCGTCCGTCCGTCCGTCCGTCCGTCCGTATGTATGTATGTATGTATGTATGTATGTATGTATGTATGTATGTATGTATGTATGTATGTATGTATGTATGTATGTATGTATGTATGTATGTATGTATGTATGTATGTATGTATGTATGTATGTACGTACGTACGTACGTACGTATGTATGTATGCATGTATGTATGTATGTATGTATGTATGTATGTATCTGTGCGTCCATCTGTGTGTCTGTCTCTGTCTGTCTATCAATCGATCTGTCCGCTTGTCGATATGTCCGTCTGTCCGTGTGTCAGTCCATCTGTTCGTCCATCTATATCGTGAACACTCTTGTATCGCCATCTCGCATCTTTTCAACATATTTTCACTGGGTGAGATCTAGGCTCATATATTAGCGTCCACCAAGAATCGGCAGCCGAACAAGATGGCTGAGTTGCCTCTGGCGCAAGCGCGTAATGCACAGGCGTCTTCTTCATCTTCGCAAAGTGCCACGCTTGCTCCTGTCGATGATGCACCGTAACATCACTCCCCTGCGGCGGAAGCGCCGTCACAGCGCTTAGTACGGCGGCGACAAATGAGTAGGGCGCGGCGACAAATGAGTAGGGCGATACGGTTTGAGTCTGGAAACGTGTACAACGTACGTCTGGAGTGAGGGGGTCGAAGAGGCATTGTTTAGGGGTGCCATCTCGTAGCTCACGTCACTGAGTTGTCGTAACACTTTGTAGGGGCCATGGTAGTGTGGTAGTAGCTTCTCTGATAGGCTGACTTGGCGGTTGGTGTAGAGAGAAGTACCAGAGACCCCAGCGAGAAGTGCATGCTTTGGTGGCGACTGTCATAGTGGTCTTTTTGGTGCGCTTGCGACAAGTGCAGCCGATAACGGGCAAGCTGACGGGCTTCATGGGCTTGAGAAACGACATCGCTCTCGTACTCAGTAGATAAGAGGACAGCCAAAGGAAGGAGCGTGTCAAATGGTAATGCTGGACGTCGGCCAAATAGCAAATAAAACGGCAAATAACTAGCTGTGTCGTGCCGTGAAGAATTGTACGCGAACGTGACAAAGGGGAGTGCTTTGTCCCAGTCACGGTGACCTGGCGAAACGTAAATTGACCGCATCTGCGTCAGCGTTCGGTTCAGACGCTCGCTCAATCCATTTGTCTGTGGATGATAAGCGGTAGTAAGCTTGTGCTCAGTGGAGCAGGCGTGGAGAATGTCATCCACGACAAGTGAAAGGACGTACCTTCCTCGATCAGTAAACAGCTGCCGTGGAGCGCAGGGATGAAGAATGACTTCATACAAGAGAAAGTCGGCGACGTCATTGGAACAGCTTGTCGGCAGTGCTTTAGCGATGGCAAAGCGTGTGGCGTAGTCTGTGGCGACTGCAGCCCATTTATTTCCGGAGGTGGACATAGGAAACGGGCCCAACAGGTCAAGGCCAACACTGAAGAATGGTTCCGTTGGTATGTGAATGAGCTGTAGGAGGCCAGACGGCAGCTCAGAGGGGCGCTTGCGGCGTTGGCAGCGGTTGCAAGCAGTGACGTAGAGAACCACAGAACGATACAGTCCGGGCCAAAAAAAGTGACGTCGCACACGATCATAGTTACGAGAGGCGCCTAGGTGACCAGCGGTACGTACGTCATGTAGTTGTTCGAGAACGCTGGTACGCAGGTGATGGGGAAGCACGAGTAGTGATTCCGGACCATCGGCGTTGAAGCTGCGACGGTACAGAATGTTGTCGTGCAGTTCGAACAGGCGAATGGAAGCGTCTGTCGGAGCAGAGGTCAGATGCTCGATAATGGAGAGTATTGACGGGTCACGTCGTTGTTCGCTGGAGATATCACCCAAAGCGTGGATGGAGAGAACGCAGCGGTCTGAATCAAGGTCTGTCAAGTCGGGCGTTTCAACCGGATAACGTGACAAACAGTCTGCGTCTGTGTGCAAGCGTCCCGACTTGTAGTGGACCACGAACGAGTATTCTTGCAGACGGAGGGCCCAGCGACCGAGACGTCAAAACCGAACCTTTAGCGATGAGAGCCAGCAAAGAGCGTAATTGTCCGTATCAACGGAAAAAGTTCGGCCATACAGGTAAGACCTGAATTTTGCCACGGCCCACACTAAAACTAGGCATTCACGCTCAGTGATGGAGAACTTCAGTTTGTCAGGTGAAAGAAGACGACTGGCGTAAGCAATCACGTGGTCCTTCCCGTGCTGTCGTTGGCCAAGGACCGCCCCGATTCCATGACCACTGGCATCGGTCCGAAGCTCGGTAGGTGATGCAGGGTCAAAATGGGCCAGTATTGGTGGCGTAGTCAGCAGATGGATAAAAGCCGAAAAGGCGTCCACTTGCTCTATGCCACATGCGAAGGGAACGTCCTTTTTTAAGAGATCAGTAAGCGGTCGAGCGATGTCGGCGAAGTTGCGTACAAATCGACGTAAATATTGTACCGAAGCATAGTGGCACCAGATCTGTGCCAGCGTGAAAGAAGACGTTGACGTCCGTGTGTGGCTCGTGCTTGCCGGGTTCCTGCCTGTACCAGCTTGTTGCGGCTAACGTTTCTCGATTAATTATCTGTGTTTTTACGCAACCTTGCTCGTTGCAATATGAACACCCTACAAAATTTCAGACGTCCTTGGTTAAGCGTCGTTTTGGAAATTGTACTGCTCGCACCTTGTCGGAATCTGGTTGAACACCAGCGGCACTCACAAGGTGGCCGAGTATGGTGATTTGGCGACGTCCGAAATGGCATTTTGGAGAATTGAGCTGGTGTGCGGCTCTTCAAAAAACATCCAGAACGGCTGACAGACGTGTTATATAGCTGTCAAAGGTAGGTGAAAAGACGATGACATCGTCCAAGTAACAAAAGCAGATGGACCACTTATATCCTCAGGGAAGGGAGTCCATCATGCACCCTAATGTTGCCGGCGCATTACATAGCCCAAACGGCATGACTTTAAACTGGTAGAGGCTATCGGGCGTAACGAAAGCGGTTTTTTTACGATCCATGGGGTCGACGGAAATTCGCCAATAGCCGGAACAAAGGTCAACAGACGAAAAGTATTGGGCACCATGGAGGCAATCGAGGGCGTCATCAATCCGAAGCAAAGGGTAGACATCTTTGTGGGTCACTTTGTTTAAATGGCGATAGTCCACGCAAAAGCGCCAGCTGCCATCCTTCTTCTCAACGAGCACGACTGGGGAGGCCCAGGGGGTGGATGATGGTTCTATTACGTCTTTAATAAACATTTTGCCGATTTCTTTCTGAATTACTTAACGTTCCTTGTGAGATACGCGATATGGACGCCACCGTATAGGACTGGCATCACCAGTGTTGATCCGGTGAGTCACTGCAGTTGTTTGGCTGAGAGGGTGGTGGTCAAAGTAGAAAATGTCTCTATATGATGTTAGCAGACGACGGAGGCTGGCAGCTTGCGCTGGAGTGAGGTCGGAAGCAATCATCTTGTTAATGTCATCGGCAGGCAGAGTGTAATTGTGGCCAAGACAGGGGGATGTAGTATTGGTGTCCAAACCAGTAACGTTGCAGCTGTCAAGCGGAGATAGGGTGGCCAAGGACATGTCTTGCGGAATAACTTGAGTCAAGAGACTCACGTTGAGTGGTGGTATAACCACTGTATTATTAGCAACGACGACAACAGTGTGAGCAAGGGCGACGTCTCGGGCCATTGGTACGTCGACTATAGGAGTGACGAAGTAGTCACCATCAGGAACATGACGTGAGCATGACTAATTGACATAAGTAGCAGCTTGCGGAGGCAAGCGAACGTGGTGACGAGAGCACAAACGGGGAGAATAGTAAGCTGGAAAATCGGCAAGCTGCGGCAGTTCAAGCTGAAGAGCACCAGTGGCACAATCAATGAGCGCAGAATGACGTGAATGGAAGCCCAAACCAAGTATTAGGTCATGAGGGCACATTTCAATAACGGCAAACTGAACTAATGTAGGATGACCGGCAATGAACACACGGGCCGTGCACATCCCTGTAACGTCACGGGTCCTTCCGTCAGCGACATGAAGTGTGCGGGAAGCGGAGGGCGTGAGCACTTTATGTAGGCGTCGGCGAAGGTTCGCGCTCATTACAGAATAGTGTGCTCCGGTATCTGCAAGGGCAGAAATAGCCACACCGTCAACGTCAACGTCCGACAAACTTTGTCTCATCGGAAGAGTCAAGAGAGGATTTTTCAAGGGAGTCGGGAATGCAGCGTCACCCCCGGGCGTTGCACCGTTCAGTTTTCCGGGCAGGCAGGAGTGCGCTTGAATGGGGACGACGACCTGCGAGTCTGCGGTGAGCGAAACGACTGGCGACGTCCTGGAGGCGAACGCGACTGACGACCATGCGGGGGCGGAGATCGGCTGTTGAAGCTTCTGTAGTTGTTTGGCGGAGATGGCTGCCCGGCAGATGCGAAGTGGGTGGTGTCCTGTCGGTAGTGATGTTCAGATGAAGTCCGAGGTGGCGAGGATAAGCAGTAATTGCAGTAACGGACGACATGACTGTTACGGCGGCAATGAAAACAAATGAGTCGATTGTCGGCGGTTCTCTACGCAGCAGGGTCGCGAGATAGGGCCGTAAACTGCTGCTCGTGATAGGACGAGGGTGGACGCCATGGAACTCGCTGCGGGCTGGGCAAAGCGCACACCGAGGGAATACCTATGCTGGCAAGTTCTTGGTGGACGATGGCTTGAACCATGTTAGCAGTGAGTGGGGTCTTGTCACTTGCAGCGGTGTGAGCCGGAGCAGAGGCAATGGCTTCAAGTTCACGCCGTACAATTCGGGTCACATGATCCGATGAATCTAGAGGTGGCGGCTGTGTTCTTGGTCTTCGCAAGATGATGGTCTTCGCAAGACGACGTTGCAGCCGTATTTGGAAGGCGGGTAAACACACTGTTAATCCGCCGGCTCTTCGCTTGCTCAAAGCGCCGACATTTTTTTATAATGGCGTCCACCGTAGAAAAATATTTGCAGATGAGGAGGTTGAATGCGTCATCCGCAATCCCCTTAAGAATATGTCCGACCTTGTCAGCCTCCGGCATCTCGGCATTAGCTTTGCGACACAATGCTAACACAACTTCTATATAGGAGACGTTAGACTCAATGGAGGTCTGCGCCCTAGACGCGAGCATTTTGTTCGCGGCGATTTTTCTTCCAATCGGCTTTCCGAACAGGTCCAACATTTTCTCCTTGCACGCTACCCAACTCCCAAGTTCTGTTTCACGGTTCTCATACCTCGATTTGGCGGTTATCTTAAGATAGAATAGCAGGTTCACCAGCATAAGAGTCAGGCCCCATCGATATCTAGTATTCACACGTTCGTACTCTTCCTGCCAATCTTTAACGTCTACTTCATCTGAATCACCGGAACCGCTAAACGTACCAGGATCCCGAGGGGGTTCGAGCACGGAGGTTGTGGTTGCAGAAGAAAATGTAGTTACCGCATCATCTGCGGCCGCAGGAACACCAAGAGCAGATGCAGATGCTGTACTTTCCGTCATCGTTGTGGAGTGACCCTTCAAAGGACGGCCGCTGCGAAGTTCCGTTGCGAGGCGGTTACCCAGCACCTTCACCAAACGTGACGGGGCGAGATCTAGGCTTATAGAATAACGTCCACCGAGAATCGGCAGCCGAACAAGATAACTGAGTTGCCTCGGTCGCAAGCGCCTAACGCACAGGCGTCTTCTTCATCTTCGCAAAGTGCCACGCTTGCTCCTGTCGATGATGCGCCGTAATAATATTGTTGATGGATGGATGGAAGTTATGAGCGTCCCCTTCATGACGGGGCGGTGACATGCGTGCCACCAGGCTCGAAAAAAATGAAAAGGAATCTTTTTGTGTAGGTCTAATGCCTTATCGATTTCAATTAAATCGATGTTATTTTACCAAGAAAAATATAAACTTTAGTTACATATATCTGTTTTTAAGACAGAATGACCTCATTTTCCCACTATATCTGTTCTTTATTTCTACTTTTCTGCCACAAGTACTCTAACCATCTCTTACTTGCTTCTATCGCGGACATGTTCAGCTTTCTACCTTTGTCCCTGAAACCCAAAGTCTCACGAAGGCTAGTACCCACACGTATACTTGGGTGGATATCGCTGCATTCAATCAGAACATGTACCTTCATTTCCTTAACTACCCCACATTGTTCTTCTTTACTCGCTTCATGACTATGCGTTCTAAGGCAACCCGACCTCGATCGGAAGAGTTACGCGCTTTCCCTTCATTTATTATAAAACCTATCGCGCCTTATTTCGTTCTTGCCCTTTCGGTAGTTACGGAGAGCCGGCTTCTTTTCCATCACTGTAATTCCATAAATCCTCTCCGCCTCTCTGACTTTTCGCTAAATGCTTTTTGTTGCCTTGTCGTTCACACTTCCAACGTTCTTCATATAGAAATATCTGAACACCTTGTCTGCCTCTCTACTCTCCTTCAATTTTCTAAACATCTCTTAAAATGTCATTCAGATCTCAGCTTCCCTTACTTCAAAGCCTGTCCATCCAATATTCCCCTTTACAGCTTCATTTGTCGTCTTCCCGCGAGCACCCAACGCAAGACGTCCTTCAGCCCTTTGAATTATATCCATTCCAGATTCCACCTCTGACTTCATGCACAACACCGAGTTCCCGAATGTAAGCCCTGTAACCCTTACGCTGTTTCACAGATCTCGAAGCACTTCATACTTATTATACCCCCAGAACGCTCTGACATCATACACGATTCATTATATACAAGTACCACCAACCAGCGAACATTCCAAGAACTAAAACGAAAGGTGGCTACTTCATACAGAAAATGCATGACCCACGCCTTAGGGGCTCACCATCTGGTTTGACGACCGTCCATTAAAACTCTTCGCACGACGGTGAAAATATTGCTGTGTTGTCTTACGTTGTCCGTAAACAAATCACAGTTTACGATATTCGGATCAGTGTACAGGAGAAGAAAGAGCAGGAACAACGCAGGTAGCCATACTGTTCGAACTCATAGAGTATATATTGAGTACTGTTATGCCCGCGAGTCCACATCGAACGTCCATGCCTCTGAAAAAGGCAATCTGTGTCAAGGCCAGCACGCGAGCCCGCCTGACGCGATGAACAACTCAACGGCGTCATCACGCGACGGTGCCTTTCTGCCGCGCGCGCACAGTGAGTCATCTCAGCCAGCGAGCCGGCGCCTTCCTGTCTGGCGAGTCTGACGCAATGCGTGGCGACGTCACTCGTCCTTGGGGGCAGCCACGTGCAGCGCAGCGGCTCCAGATTCGATGAGAATGACGCGGCCCAGCGGCGACACCGTTGGAGGATTCGGACCTCACGGCCAGCGGCACTTATGGTTGGACATTTGCTTACTCAAAGAATCCACCCAGTGCATATAAAAGAAGCCCTGCGGCGCTTCGTGAGCAGTAGACCAAGGTGTTAGAGAGGAGAGCTCGGCTCTTCGCGTCTCTAAGCTGTCAGCCCAGTGCTGAACTTGTAACGCCTCCGTATAAATGCTGTACATAAACCTTGTTTGACTCACCGTCGTCTCGTCCGCTCGTCTATCAGCTCTGCGCAGAAGCAGTAGCGAGCTGAGAAACCTACGCTACTAAACGGCTGGTAACCGTGTCGGCGGAGATCGGAGCAGTGGCGCCTTCGGGACCGTGTTGGCGTCGCTGTCTTTCGTAACAGTGGTTGCAGCGGGGGAATTCGTGGCGCCCTTCGTAACGTCGTCGGAGGCACGCTTCGCAACAGTGGTTGGCAGCTGCGGGATTGGCCGGTGTCAGCGACATCAATGCGGTGAGTGCCTGATGTTTTCCCCTCAGTTCACCAGACTACTCTAGCACAAGTTATAGTAAATTAGAGAAGGGCTGTGTGAAGCATTAGTGTGAGCTTTGATCGTTTCAAGCCAAGTTGAAGTGCTTCGAAACCAAAGGTAATGCGGAGGGGGTAAACACGGGAGCGTTAAAAATTGCTTGCGCGTCGAGCTAGTAGGCTTGTAGTGGGGACGGCAAGTAGATTCTTAACAAGGCAATCAGCAAGAGGCTAGTGTGAACGATGGAGAACCTTAAAGCGAAGGAACTCATCGAAATTCGCGAGGAACTCGGCATTGCTTTGGGCCGTGCGAAACGAAAGCAAGCAATCCTTGAGATCAGAAGAATAAAGGAGTGTCGGCTGAGGAAGTCGATGAGGCCTGGGTGGATATCAAAGCACACCGCGAAGAAGCTGAAAGGCGAGAACGCCGTGAGGAGGCCGAGAGACAGGAGTGCCTTGAGTTGAAACGAATAGAATTGGCAATCCTACAGTGTTCGCAGGTGCCTACCGTAGCTTCTGCGACAGTTGAGGTCAGCGGTCAGAGAATTCGCGACCAACTGCCACCGTTCGTAGTAGGCGAGGACATGGCGAAGTATCTCCTCAAGTTTGAACACGTTTGTGAGCGAAATGCTTTAGAGTGGTCTCTTTGGGCGCAGAACCGGTTAGCTCTTCTTCCCGGCGAAGTGTCCGACACGATTACTTGCTTGTCGAGGGAAGCGTTTGAGAGCTATGACGAGGTTGAGGAAGTGCTCTTGAGACGTTATGAGTTGTCACCCGAGGCTTTCAGGCAAAGGTTCCGGTATGCTAAAAAGGGGAATGAGTCACATGTTGACTTCGCGTTTCGTCTTAAAGCCGATTTAATTGAATGGCTCAAGGGCGAAGGTGTTTATGACGACCGCGACAAAGTGGTAGAATGCATTGCAATGAAGCAATTGTACCGCTGCATCGAGGAGGATGTCAAGCTTTGGCTGCAGGACAAGCTTGGTGAAGTACAGCTAAACAAGGCAGCAGAGTTAGCTGAGGAGTATTATACTCAGTTGCATAGCAGGGCAGTGCGCGTTGAAAAGAATAGAAAGAAAGACTGCTTTTCAAAGAAACCGGATCAACGGAAACCCGCTCCGCACCATAATTTTAAGAAGGACCCGTCTCTTACGAAGGACACTGTAGGGGAAGGGCAAACGGAAGTGGATAAATCGAGTGAGGTTCCTAAACAACGTACTGATACCACACGGGCGTTTGAATCACGGAAGCCGCTAACCTGCTACAACTGAAAAAAGGAAGGGCACATCGCGATAAACTTTAAGCAAAAGTTTGCTTTCGCAACAATCTGAAAATCGGAAAAGAACATGCGGTTGTTAGAGCCGTATCTCCAAGAAATTAGTGTGAATGGAAAAACGTGTCGAGCACTTCAAGACTCAGCGGCAACCATGGACGTTGTCCATCCTTCATTGGTGTCTCCGGATCACTTTACAGGAGAATGCGTGTGCATCAGGCAAGTCGCCGAGGAGCAGAGTGCTTGCTTACTAATCGCTACGGCTGTTATTGAAGGCCCGTTCGGTAAGCTTCGCACCGAAGCGGCTGTGTCTGCCGCGCTTCCCGACTGTTTTCCTTATCTTGTCTCTAAAAACTCAGAACAGCTTCTCAACAAGCAGGGTAAATCGTTCTTTCCTAATTTAGCGTACATGGCCCTCACGCGATCGCAAGCGCGGAAGCTTTCGCGGGAGCTTCATCTTGTTCAATGTGGTGAAACAAGTTCAAAAGCAGCAGATATGTGTGACCTTGGCGACGAGTTGACGGAACCTCAGAGAAGGAACTCCCCGTGTGAGTCATGTGAGCAGTCACTCGAGCGGCCCGTCGCCGAAGCGACCGGCACCGTTTCCGTAGCAGGGGAAGACGACATGGCGCCATTGAGTCAGAGCGAAAGGAGTGCAACGCTCTCGCCTGTAGCGGAAAGTTGGAGTAAGCTATCGAGGGTTGATCGAGAAACGCTCATTCGAGAGCAGCGTGAGAACCTTTAGAATAAAGCGCTAATGGAAAGCGTAAACTTGGGAAAAAGAAAAAGAATGTTTCTTTGTTTGAGAAAGCAGGGCTCCTGTATCGGAGCTACACAAATGCGAAAGGTCGCAAGTATGAGCAGCTCTTGGTGCCACTAAAGTATCGTCGCCAACTATTGAAACTGGCACATGAAAACGCATGGGCAGGGCATCTCGGCATAAAAAAAACCAAGGGTAGAGTTTCCCTGGAGTTTTATTGGCCGAAATGCTGGAAGGATATCGAAGACTTTGTACGCTCGTGCGACACTTGTCAGAGAGCGGGGAAATTTGCGGACATATGGAAGGCACCCATGAAGCTTTCTGATACCAGTTATGAAGTGAAGTTAGGAAGGCGGCCGAACAAAATTTACCGCAGTAACTTGATGAAACCATACGTTCAACGTCAAGCGGTCGTAAATCTGCTGTTGAATGCTTCAAAGGAAGAGGGAGAAGAAATTTTGAGTTCTAGTGTGGTAATCGAAAGGAAATCGGAGGTAATCTTGGAGCAGTTGAGCCTAGAGTCTAGGTTAAGTGAAGTCCAGAAGGAGGACCTGAAAAGGATTGTTTCGGAGTCTGGATACGTGTTTTCCGACCGTCCCGGAAACACGACGGTGATCGAACACGATATCGAGCTAACTTGTGAGGAGCCAATCCTTAAATAGCCGTATCGTTGTTCTCCTCTGCAACGTGGCAAGTATGAGCCGCTCTTGGTACTGCATAGGTATCGTCCCCTAAAAGTGGCCGGTAACTGAGATGGAGCGTGATACTCCAACAGCGCAACTTTGACGTTCGCTACAAAGAAAGAAAGTTAAACGCTAATGCAGACGCATTCAACCGTGCGTTTAGTTAGTACCTACTCCACCTTCCGGTTTCTCGCTGGTGATTCGGGGCAAAACTTTGTCCTCATCACGGCCTCAGCTGAGTGCTCTCCTCCAGAGTGAGCTAAAGGAGCCAACTTTATGTTGTATTCTATTTCGTTACGTTGTTGAACGTGTAAAAATTCGAGTTCTCATTTTAAGCGCCTTGTGTCCCACATGTGTCTCTTGATGTAGAGAGAATTAAATTCCGATAAATACGTAGTCAGATATAAGTTGTAATATAGTTTGTCTGGTGTCCTGTCGGGACGTGTCGTGTGTTGTCTATTGACGAACCATTCTTGACAAGTTGCAGAACCATCGACAAGTTCTGAGACCAAAGATGGTCAGAAGAGACGAGCGAAGCTGGCCGACAAGTTGTGGCGGCAAGCCAGTGGTGCTGGGATCCGTCCTCAAGAATGGGATGTGTTCCCGGAACGGAGTTGGAACTACATTCTCCCCATGGCCCTGGTGGCGAACCTGGATGGACCTGCAGAAGGAGCGCGCCTGACATCCGAGCCACGTGGAAGAATCTCGCCTTTCCGGTGCATTGTCTGGCGGCGGTGGTGCTGTTATGCCTGCGAGTCCACAGCGAACGTCCATGCCTCTGAAAAAGGCAATCTGTGTCAAGGCAAGCACGCGAGCCCGCCTGATGCGATGAACAACTCAACCGCGTCATCACGCGACGGTGCCTTTCTGCCGCGCGCGCACAGTGAGTCACCTCTGCCAGCGAGCCAGCGCTTTTCTGTCTGGTGAGTCTGACGCAATGCGTGGCGCCGTCACTCGTCCTTGGGTGCAGCCACGTGCTGCGCAGCGGTTCCAGATTCGATGAGAATGACGCGGCCCAGCGGCGACCCCATTGGAGGATTCGGACCTCACGGCCAGCGGCGCTTCTGTTTGGACATTTGGTTACTCAAAGAATCCCCCCAGTGCATATAAAAGAAGCCCTGCGGTGCGTCGCGAGCAGTAGAACTAGGCGTTAGAGAGGAGAGCTCGGCTCTTCGGGTCTCTAAGCTGTCGGCTCCAGTGCCGAATTTGTAACGCCTCTGTATATATGCTGTACATAAACCTTGACTAGCTCACTGTCGTCTCGTCCGCTCGTCTATCAGCTCTGCGCAGAAGCAGTTGTGAGCTGAGAAACCTACGCTACCAAACGGCTGGTAACCGTGTCGGCGGAGATTGGAGCAGTGGCACCTTCGGGACCGTGTTGGCGTGGCCGTCTTTCGTAACAGTGGTTGCAGCGCGGGAATTCGTGGCGCCCTTCGTAAAGTCGTTGGAGGCGCGCTTCGCAACACTACATAAAGCTGCAAGAACCTTTTGTGCTCTACACATCTGCCAGTGGGAAGCACTCGTTAGCAAAATATTAACGAACAATGTTTTAACATTTTGTCGCCGAAAAAACAGAAATTCTTAGCTCTGCAGCATGTAGATTTGCTTAGCCAGTGATATGCCTTATGTTGTAAGTAGCTTAATGTTAATGATAATGAATCAAATTGTTTGCCACATCTGAGCTTACAACGTTGTAGCTGCAGGGGCGGGGCGTGCTGTGGTCGCAATACAGATTTGCACGTTGCAAGGCTGTGTGCACGTCAGCGCTCACCTGTGTTTCTTTATGCACATAAACCTATAGTGTCTCTTTGTTAGTCAGTCTTTTGTCCTAGTCTGTATCACGCTGAGAAGGAAACCTATTTAACAAAGTAGGTATACGCTGTATCTGATGATTTAGTTCTTTTCTGTGCCTGAAGCAATGGATTAATGGATGAATGGTCGCTATAAGTGTCGTCTTTTGAGGGTCATGGTGACCTGTCATTCATTGTACTCTATATACAGTAAATTCCTGCTTGATATACTAATGAAATATATGTCTGTAAAGAAAATATACACATTCACTAATAAGGTTTCGACATTTCGCGGCAGAATAACCCTGGTGTGCATGTCATTTGGCTTTCATTTTTCTGTAAGCTGCCATTCGCCGTTTACTTAGCTCTGTTTCGGGCTTTTTCTGTGTTGTCCCTAGAAAGCAATAATTCATGTCGGTCAATGACAAGTATCGTACAACACGAGTGGGCATAATCATGTTTAATCAAAATATGCCTCGCCGCTTGCCAACGTTTCCGGTAGACAGTACGGGTGTCCGTTTTTTTGGTGACTACGCGTTTTCTAAAAAAAATAAGGCGCCATCATAATGTCGCCTTTATTGTCGCAGCCGTCCAGTAAACCTCGCAACCCACATTGCATCAACTTTTCTAAGTAGTCATGCTGGATATTAGACAGTAATAATGCCACGACTTTTGTACTACTAATAATGTCTGGAGTTTTACATCCAAGACCACCGTATAATTATGAGAGACGCCGTAGTTCAGGGATTTAGCAGTTTTCACCATATGGTGTTTTTTAATCTGCCATGACATCACCCAGTATATGCACGTCTCTGCGTTTCACCTCTACGGAAATGAAACCGTCGTTGCCTTTACCTAGTCCTCGAGCTTACGATGCTCACGTCAGCAGGTGAGCATCGTAACCACTGACTCACCGCCACGGAAAACTCTTCGACTGACCAGGAGGTTAATCACAGTAGATTGACTGCAAGGAGGGTGTTGTCTACAATGTGTCTCAAGCACCTTGAAATATATACAGCAAAGAGGATGTTGCGAGGTGACAGTGCAACATAGCATTCGAGCAATGCACTACCAGGTAATTCACGAAGAAAGGACAAGCGCTCAAGTAACTGGGAGTCATTATTGGACGAACAAAGGTGTGTGCGAACAGTCAATAATGGAACCCAAGAAAATATGAATGAAGTAATATTCTAATATCAAAACAACAACAATTTTCGAAGCAGTTCCACAATTTCATAACTTTTTATTTGCAACAAATATTCACTAAACCTTTGCAAAAAACCGTCACGATTACTTTGAACCGGCACAGACAGATAATGTACACAGATGTTAGCTTGCATGCAGCACTGACTAGGTTAGCTTGGATGCTTCGCGATTAGGTCATTCAATATAGTGTGCAACTATACTGTAAATTATAGCGATGGCTATAGTATACATTGCGCCACCATGCCACCAGCATCTTGATAAAACTCAGGAGGAAAAACATGAAAATTCTTGAACTAAACACCAGGCATGCAGCTAAACATTAAAAAAACAGGTTAACCAGTTATTATATTATGCGCCCAGTAACAAAGGCAGGTAAATATCATGCGAGTAGTTCACCTGGAAAAAATATACATCACTCTAATACGTGTGTTTGTTAGTCATGTGAACGTGTACAAAAATGTCACTATTTTGTTAAAATTCAGTCGCAGTATTTTCTGCCTCATGACCAATTTCATGAAGATTATAGCAGATTGGTGACACCTTTGCTGCGGTAAAACGCCTTTATCTAGTGACAAATACAGCGTAGGTGCCTAAAAGCAGAGGTTGAATGCATTATGGTAATATTACACCACAACAAGCTGCACATTATCAAAACTCATGCATGCCATCTTGAGCGCGCATTACCTGCAAAGAAAACTTTTGCGTCTTCGGGTTCGGGTAGGCGTAATGAGAGGCATGGTTAATACTCATGTTTAGCTTGGTTTTGTGTAGGGTTACGCTTCTCGAGACATGTGACTTGTGATTACTACGTCTCGTCGGCTCGCTGTATTTCTCTATGTTTCGTTCTGACGACAAAGCCTATTTTTTCCAGTCTGTTCATCAGACTTTAGTGCTCTTCCTAATAATCCCACCGCGCAGCCCTCTGTGTATATTCGATGCAATTCCGGCTCCTCTTCTGTTGCTGCGATGTGGTGTTGCTGCGATGCTTCTGTGATGTCACGTCATATGGCACGACAAGCGGAGCTTCAAGCTGCGCTGGTCGCTGGCCAACGCCTCGGCTCACGGTGGGGCCACCGACCACAGCAAAAAAGCGAGAATACAGCTAGTGTGTCTCTCGCTATGACAGTGTGGATTAACCTAAAATGAATTGTCAAGCTAAATTATTGAAGTGCGTGCACCAATAGCATGAGTACGGTGTAGTTTTTTTTGATAATTTCATGCTTTTAGATCCAGTTGTCAGCCGCCTACATTACCCTTGAGCCTAAAGCCAGTGCTTTTATGCGGGAAGCACTGTTAGTACAAAACGAGATCATCCATGCAACCAGGCGAAAGGGAAACTGCAGCCTCTTTACGCTAACAATTCGGACACGTACACGACTGCATTGTTAAATCTAGTTAAAACCCAAACCAAATAAAAAAATGATTACTTCCGAAGTATTGTCACGAAAAACTGTAGTACGCTGAAGCAGGTTTCAATTTTTAATAGCTACGTTCTAAAGGCAGTTATTTATCTTCTAAGCGCTAGAGCCACACATGTGTCCTGTATGGAAGCGTGCATCCAGAGATTATCATGGAGCCTACGGTATCGCTGCGTGGGTGGCCGCCGCCTGTGAGAGTGGCTGCAGGCTGCTTACGGCTCTACGCGGCGCAAAATCCTAGGTGCAGCGTGGCACCTAGGATTTTGGCTGCTATCATCTTTAAGTTGCTCGGCTTCAGGTGGCCATTTATTGCTTACATATACTCTCGATTACTTACAACTAGCAGGGATTTTATAGCCTCTCATATCATCAAGTCTTCGACTCGTTAACCTATTGCTGCTCAAAGGTTTTGATCAAGTCGAACAGTGAGCTGTCAAACGTAGAAGCATAAGCCTTGAATATCAATGCTAGGCTTGCGACCCGAAGGTCGCGGGTGCGATCCTGGCTGCGGCAATCGTATTTTGATAGAGACAAAATAGGCCCGTGTACTGCATGATGTATGTTCCCGTTAAAGTATACCAGACAGTCAAATTCTTTGGAGCCTTTCATTGCGGCTTGTCTCAATCTTTCCGTGTCCTTGGGACATAAACCAGAGTTACCTTTAATAGGCATTGAATATCCTCGACGTCTGGTAGACAGCGTCAATCTGACAGCTGAGGTTTATGGCATTTTGGCCAGCGGCGCTACGCACCTTGGATGACGCTGCCATCGGCTCCCATCCCTTGCATGAAGTTCTTTCCTTTCCGTCCGCCTGTATTTTTGTAACAAACACGGTGAAGCGACTGAACAACACTCGCTTGCCAATTTCTGCGCCTGATTTGGACGACGTGCATGGTGTCACGCAGGCTCTGAAGGGCGTGTGGGAATGTTCAGTGTAGCCAGGGGCCAAGGATGGGTGGGTCATGTTGTGATAGCATGGCTGTAAAGTTGTGATTATGGAATATTTACTTATCGCGAGTAAGTAGCCAATATTTGTTATAAGAATGTGCGTTTACCGTACTTCATGACAAAATTACTGCCAGTCCTCGCCCGTGTTGAAGTAGTAATTGTTAAATCATTCCTACACAGCAGCTTAATAGATTTATTAGTTGTTACAGAGTTCTCTCACGGCAAAATATTCCTTGCGCTTCACTTTGTACGCTACACGCGGCTGCGCAAGATTTCATTTCAATACGCTGGCTTACTCTCCTTTACCCGTGCGTTACACTGTTCTGGACAAACCAAGCAGGACACGACTGCTGACGAAGACACCCTGCTGTCAGGCCGGAGCATAGCACCCAAGCGTCGCCCTTCGAAGATGCGGAGGAGTCTCTCGCGCATGCTGTCTTTCTCCGGGGCTGCTCAAGCCAGACACAAGTCAAGGACGAAGTCGATCTGCCTGCCTAAGCTACGACCTGTTGAAGCTCCTCCAGCATGGACGATACCGGTAAGATGCACGCGCATGCTCTCAATGCCTTTAGGGACTGTTACATTCTTTTCACGCTTTCACGCAGCGATTTACATATAAGAAATTTCTTGTAATCATTAACGCCATTGGTGGTTTTAAAATCAAACCACTAAACACTTTACCCGTTACCGCTAAAGCAAAAATACTTCTCACAGTCACTATTAAACAAAATAAATGCCCTTAGCTGACTGAACGTCGTCAAGACCAATCTACAGTGGAACGGAGGGGAATCCTCCACGATGCATTGCAGGTATGTAGGGCTAGGTGACGATGTGCCTTGTTCAGCAGCGAAGAAACCATTTCTCGGCTTCCCTGTATGTCTCTGACCTCCGAATTCGCAACTTTCCCGACCTGGTGGTGGCGCTGTTGAAAGTTCACTATTGCTGCCCATAAAATAAATCGGCCCCGCCAAATGCATGCGCCAATTTGTCTGCTGTGTTGAGCATGATGAGAATATTCCATTGCGCTTATACTTCCCCCTTAGCTCTAAACTTACGGCAATGCCATATATGGCAGTTATATTGGTTATATGTGGCCACATATAATCATATATGTCAGCTTATGTGGCTTCAATTTGCAATATATGGATGTATATGTGGCGGGGTCGGTTCATTTATGGAGTTATTTTTATTTATTTATTTAAGACATACTGCAGGCCCAGGTAAGGGCCCAAGCAGGAGGGGCATGGGAAGTACAAATTATAATAACCAGAGGGAAACAACATTGTAAGTATGGAACGGGAAAAGAAACAATACAAAAGTTGGCATATAAACTAAGCATACGCAAAGCATATACAAGGCAAGAACAAAAAGGCATACACAAGGCATATACAAAGCATGAAAAAACATCTTAACTGAGCAATAGCGTCAATATTGGACAGCTGTTCACAAGGCAAGTTGTTCCAGTCTGTTATTGTACGCGGAAAAAATGAATACTTAAATACGTTGGTTTTAGTATTATAAGGTGTTAGGGATTCGGCGTGGCGATGCCTTGTCCGGCGTGCTTCGAGCGGAGTTATGAAAGGCTGCGGGTTAAGGGATAAACTGTTATTTTTCAGCAAGAACATAAATTTTAGTCTGAGAATTTTACGCCGTAGTTGTAATGTTGGAATGCTATTAGTTAGCATAAGGGTTGATGGGGAATCAGTTGAACGGTATTTGGAGAAAATGAATCTTATTGCTTTGCGTTGTATCATTTCTAATGCGTCAGTGTTACGTTTGGTGTAAGGGTCCCACACAGTACATGCATATTCCAATTTTGGACGGATGAGCGAGTAATAAGCTGCTAGACGAGTGTTGTGGGGGGCCTGTTTTAATTTATGCCTCAAAAAGCAGAGCTTACGGAAAGACGACTTGCAGATGTTAGAGATATGCGTATTCCAGGATAAATTGTTAGTAATAGTAACACCTAAGTACTTATATTGTTTAACTTCAATTAGGGCTTTCGAAGCGATAGTATATGGAAAGGATAACTTTTTAATCTTTTTGGTGATTTTCATATAGACAGACTTTTCTGCATTTAATTCCATATTCCATTTTCCACACCAGGGTACTATATTTTGAAGGTTAGAATTAAGTGCAGCTTGGTCGTCGCTGCAAGTTATTTCATTCGTCGCTGCAAGTTATATACAGCAATATATGACGCAGTTGGCCCATATAAGGAGTCAAATCCGGTCTTATAAGGCACGGCCACACCATATATAACATATCAAGTGGATCATTATATGTGGAAGTGCTCCCTTGTATGGGATGAACCACGTATATATTTAGCACCTTGATCACACACTTTTATGTGGGTTGTAATATATAAGAATTTGTACACAAAGTTTACCTGCTTATTTTTTACTAGAGTATAAATATATATATATATTGTTTCTGCCATGCAAAAAACCTAAATTTCAGGTCAGCTTTGTGCACGTCATAGTTGCAACTATATGCATGCGTTCGCGTAATTTAACTTGTAAATTTTCCAATGAATTTAGGTTTGAAACAATAGGTTGGAAATATTACGACGTAAATAATGTATACGGGAGCAGACATGTTTTACAAGGAAGGAATCGTGTCAGGTCACAAAACGCACTGAAGTTCCTAACCGTGCTAGTATTATAGAGCAATCCTATATAGTATTATGTAAAAACGAAAGGCATGCAACTTATATTGTTCACAATATTGCATTGTTTGTAGTGGCAGCAAGAAATAGTAATATCAATGCATTTTTAGCTTCCTCATTGGTGGACAAAATTGCTGATTATTTGAAGCTTTTGATGGCTACATGCTTCCTTTATATAACAAGATTTCAGTTATTCTTGTTGACCCCCCCCCCCCCCATCTGCAACTGCTTTCAGCGGCCATTTACCATAATTGCATGCGTAGTGCAATATTTAAGGGAGTATCTTCAAAAACAAACAAAAAACTAATGTAAATGCAACTTGCAGCCATTATTATGAATAAATTCAAGATGAAAGTTGTACTAATTTATTGCAAAAATACATCTTGCGTTTTCTTTGGCTACGTGCGATGTTCTTGGCTGTGCACATAGTAAATTTATCGAAAGTTTTAAGATTGCACTAGTAAATATTTATTTTGGTGTAATGTTTGCAAGCGTCAAATAAATCTCACGTCATATAGAAGTACAGTAAGAAAGGTGCAACTGACTCACACGTGTTACACATTTAATGCACCATGTATTGAAACGCTGAAGCTTTAAACAACATTTACCGTAGGCTACCGAATCCACAAAACTTCTATGTTGTGTGGGTGTGTCCCTATTGGTCGAGATCACTAATGCGCACGTGCCATCATCAGGATTAGCTTATGCATTGCCTTGCGAGAACATGCACTATGACACATTTTTGCGGGCTGGCATGATGCTTAGCCAAACTCTACATTATGTAAACAGCTCCTTGGTCTGCAGGCGCGTGATAATTAATACTGCTTGCGAACATATCCTTTCAACACCAACACTAGGGTGGCTAGAATGGGGAAGCGTGAAAAGCGGCTGCCGAAACCAGTCCCCAAAGCGCGCCGAGGCCACCTGGGGCGCTGCTTGTACCGGTGCGGGTAACGTTGCGGAGGAGACAAATGAGGCAGCACGCACCGTTCTCCGCAAAAATTGCTCCCATGCTGTGTGGTGGTGACCCGTTTTCAGTAAAATCATTTTGATCGAGCAAGTGTAGGGCAGTACAGGGCACCTAAGCTCTTTAAAGTCTCATCTCTCAAAACAATTCTTGAAAAGTCCTTGATATGTTTAGTTTAATGTCCTCAAACCACCATATGAGTATGAGAAACGCCGCAGTAGAGGGCTCCAGAAATTTTGACCACCTGGGATTTTTTAGTGATTATACTCCAAGATCGGCAGTTTGAATCAATGTGCCCGCGCCTCGTATTTATATTTGACATGTTAAAGCATTCGTTGAACATGGTTGTAGTACCATAATTTATCTTGCTAAGATAAACGTAAACCCAAGTGTTTGTCTCACTAGGCACGAAGAATTAAATGTGGATTTTACCTGTTCGTAGAAGCGTTTAGGATGAACATATTCCTACAAGCTACCTTACGCATTGACCACCTTAAACCATGAAGACATTTATACTTTGTCCTTTCTTCTGCCATTGAGAACTTCCTATGAATATATTTAAATATTGCAAGAAACGCTGCTACGATTGGCTGTCTTGCGCATTTTTTAAATAATTCTTATTACTGCACTGTATCTTTTACTGTGATGTGTCTGTGTATCAATGTAGTTTTGATGCTGTTGATTTCTGACACTTCATTATAATATTATGTGTAAATATTTCTTACGATTATTTCCCAACTATAGCGTTGTAGATATATGTAATATTAAATAATCAAAATTGTCACATTAGATGCTTCGCCGAGCTAATTCACTTTCCCGAATAGTAAATTTTTCGGAATTTTGATCACTCTACTTATTGATTTTTGCTTTTAATGTTCATGCCAAGTTATGATGCATATTCATTCATTCATTCTTTCATTCATTCTCTCTTTATTTCCAGAATAAAACGAAAACATTACATTCTGGATGGTCTCCTGGGCTAAAAGCTGTAATGAAACAGCTTGACTAGGGCCCAGAAGACCAAAGACATGGCAACAAGTGACCGGTAAAAATATTTGCACCAAATTACAAGATATATCACACATTGTACAAAAATATTTACAAAAACAAAGCATATAACAATATCTGTGTAAGCGTAACAGGGAATGATTTTTTGACTAAAACACATCTCTAACAACGAACAAGACCAACAGAATACCAAAATTTATTTACAGAAAAGAAATTTTAATACTACAAGTACAAGGAACACAGTCAATAGTACACCTGTAATAGTACAAGCAATAGTACACCTGTAATTCTGGCAGTAAACTACACGAAACACTAATATCAACACAATATAATAATAGAAAATCATGATAGCTAATCATATACAACAATATACAGTGAAATGTAGTACAACATTAACAAATAATTGAAATACATTAGTAATTCAGAAATATTTCACGTAATGTATTTAGCGCAGGTTTATGTAAATGATTATGCTTTTTAAGAATGCATGGGAGGTTATATTTCAATGACTGCAGTTTATAGTCAGTGCGAAAGCGCGGTATGAGCCATCCTCCTACATTACGAGTATTGATAGCATGACTGTTGCGTTGCAGTGCAGCAGTTAACTCGATAAATTGTTTAAATGAAGAAGAACATATGTAAAATGATCGTAGGATGCGGAACTCGTACATATATTGGATTTTAATTATACTGTACTTGCGAAAATATGTCGATGTCGGTGATAAATAACCAGTGTTGGCAATGTGACGGACAGCTTTCTTCTGCAAAACCAATATTCTGTTGATGTTGCGTTGAGTTGTAGTAAGCCAAACCAGACTGCAGTAACTTATATGTGATTGAAACAGTGCTTGATATATGCTGACTTTTATTTGTGTAGGGAGAATTTCTCGACAACGCGACAGAGCTCCCGCTGTAAAAGAAAGTTTCTTGCATAAATGACTTACGTGAGAGTCCCAACTTAGATGAGATGAAAATGTTACACCGAGAATTTTATGTTCTTCTACAATATCTATTTTTTGGTCTGCACAAATAATATCTTGTTTAACGTTCAGAAATTTATTTCTAGCTCTAAATATTATAACCTTCGTTTTCTTAGGGTTAATTTTAAGTTTATTTGATAGTGACCATGATGTAATATTGCAAAAGAAACGATTACAACTTTCTATCAACCTATCTGTATCTGCGCCGGAAAACAAGACCGTGGCATCATCAGCATATATTATAAATTTTACCGACTTGTTGATATTAACAATATCATTTATAAAAACATTGAAAAGAAGGGGCCCTAATACACTTCCTTGCGGGACACCTCTACTGACAGGCAATGAAGATGAGTGATGGTTACCTAAACACACACATTGTGATCGTTCTGCTAAATATGATTTTATTAAAGCCAGGGGAGTGCCTCGAACACCATAGATTTCTAACTTAAGAAGTAGCGTGCTATGGTCAATGGAATCGAAAGCCTTGGTGAAATCAATGAACAAACCTAATGTAAATAGCCTGTTTTCGATGTTCTCTAAAATAATTTCTTTTAGCCTTAACAAAGCTAACTCCGTAGACCTTCCTTTACGGAAACCAAACTGAGCGTCGCTTATAATGTCACTTCTAGTGAAAAAGTTGGATAATCTGGAATGTAGCATTTTTTCGAAACCCTTAGCAAACACCGGAATAATCGATATTGGGCGATAATTTCCCAGCAAGTTTTTGTCGCCACCTTTAAACAAAACAGACACACGAGAGCGCTTCATTTCACGGGGAAATTCCCCGGACTCTACTGCTAAATTAAATATGTACACAAGTACAGGGGCTAAATGCTCTAAAACAAATTTTATGGGACCGATCTGAAGATTGTCAATATCTAATGCACTGCTATTCTTAAGACTCATAAATGTTCTGAATACTTCTGGTTCGTCTGCCGGGTTGAGAAATATGCTTTCAGCATTTCTAATAATTGAGCTAGTCATTTGCAGGGTATTCTTAACTGGCGGCATACCAGAAGTGAAATATTTATTGAAAGAATCGGCAAGTAGTGCACCAGTTAGTACACGATTATTTAACGTAATTTCACGTGGCATGAAGTCTGCCTTGTGGCGTCCTAAAACACTGTTTATTGCTTTCCAAGCTGCATCAGGGTACCTTGTACAGATACCAGAAAACAACTTTTCATAATACGCTATCTTCGCCTTTCGAAGAGCGCTGTTTAGTTTATTTCTGAAAGCTTTATACTGCTGTAGTAATTCTTCCTCTCGCGATTTCAAGAATGCATGGAAAAGCTTATTTTTTCGGTTTATCAAACGCCTAATAGCAAATGTGACCCAAGGTTTTCTTATTTTCTTTGACGGTTTAAACGTTTTAAAAGGAAAATGAGTGAGGTAGATATTTGTAAAAGATTCTATAAATTTTAAGTACGCTTCATGAACATCTCTAATCATATAAACGAAAGACCAGTCATGCATGCTAACGGCACGCTTGAAAGCCTGCAGTGACCCATCAGTGATATTTTGTACTTGTACAGTCTGATGTTGACGCCTCTTTTCTGTTTTTGAGGAACTGTATTGCATGAACACTGGACAGTGGTCACTTATGTCTGATGAAATAGTACCGGCGTTAGAAACAAGTGTGTCAGCATTCGTAATCATCATGTCTAACAGTGATGAACTGGTTACTGTGATACGAGTTGGCGTTGATATTAGATTTGTAAATCCAGATGAGTGAAGGCACGATATGAACTCGCACGTGCTTTGAGTGTCTTCCAAAAGGTTTATATTAAAATCACCACCGCACACAAACCGATATTTGTTTGAGTTGATATATTCTAAGAAAGACTCAAAAAAATTAAGAAAATTCACGATGTTACCATTTGGGGGACGGTAAATAGCAGCAACAATTTCTGAGTCAGTTTTAAGTGTTAAAAATTCAAAGTCATCCGTAATCACAGAAAAATCGGAAACAAGTTCATGGGTCCGATAAGCGTCAACAAAGATGCAAACGCCCCCTCCTCGGCGATTCGGACGATTAATAAAAAAGCGCGAGTAACCGTCCAGACGAAGCATATCACAGCCATCGTAGTACCATGTCTCAGTCATCATGATTATGTCAAACTTAAACGAGAACTGGTTGATAAAGCAAGTGATGTCATCTTTTTTCCCAACTGCGGAACGTGCATTCAGATGTAAAGTGGTTTTCTGCAATCGACAATGTAGCGAGATATTTTGTGGTAGAGCAAGGTTATGGTAGTTCATTTCGATCTTTTTTTTTTTTTTTGTAACTGTACAGGACGTGATACTTCTACTAGTTTATTTTTTCAAGATCAGCTTCGCGAGATATCTGTATGGCATCTGAATCATCAGACTTCCGCGCAAAAATTTTACCACTGAAACACCAAACAGACTTCCAGTGCTTTTCATGCCTACGCTTTACTGCCATGCCTAGAAGACGCTTCAGAGCAGGACAGAGATGCTCATTTATGTAGATCTGCGCAGAGTCTGACACTCCGATGTCATTGTTGCGGATGCGCATCTTCTTTCCTTTTTTTAGTACAAGGTCTCGTTTCGCCCGAGACTTAAACTGAACTATAATGTTACTGCGGTCCGGATTTCGGGTAGGCACCCGATGACATGTTTCTATGTCAGACCCCTGAACAGGCTCATCAATAGCCTCCCCGATTTTTGAGAGGACACTCAGAACATCCTCATTTTCTTCTTTTCGAACACCCTGAATTTCGATGTTTGAGTTTCTGGAATACTGCTCTAGGTGAACCAGCCGTCTCTCTAGGTCCCCTGTATGGGTCTCAAGAGTCTGGCATTTCGCCTGCAGTTCCTTGTTTCTCGTGGTTAATTCAGCATTTTTTGCTGCTGCAGCAGCCAGCTGGTTTTTCAAATCCTCTATAGTTTTATAAGCAAACTCAAGGCTCTGAGCAACGTTGCGTTGTTCAGTTCGAAATTCACGCATTTCATTTCTGAGTTCCCTCTCGAACGATTCCCGCGACATCTTCATTTCCTGTTTAAACTCATCTCTTAGTTTCAAGAGATCGTTCTTGACATCTTCCTTAATCTTTGCAATTTCTTTCGACATGACAAAAAGAAACTACGGGTAACAAAAATAGCACACAACACACGGCAAAATATAACAGAAATGACGCAGCTTGGCAGCAGTGACAATGTATCTTTGAAAATGTAAACGGAACAGTAAAAGTCTTTGCACCAACCTGCGGCAAGAATGCAGAAAAATGCCTTAGACGCTGTGAACGTAGTTCGCCACTGCTGCCAAATGAAGGCCTCGATGCTTGAGACGGTGCTTTTATGGCAGTCGCACTCGCGCAGAAACACTGACGCGGCCGCTGTCAACGCCCCCTTGTGCTGCACGGAGTCGGTGAAATTCGGCCGACACGTGTCCAACTGTCCAGGAAGATCGGGTGCGCTGTGCAGGCTGCGCAGAAGTGATCTGCGGCAAGAATGCAGAAAAATGCCTTAGACGCTGTGAACGTAGTTCGCCACTGCTGCCAAATGAAGGCCTCGATGCTTGAGACGGTGCTTTTATGGCAGTCGCACTCGCGCAGAAACACTGACGCGGCCGCTGTCAACGCCCCCTTGTGCTGCACGGAGTCGGTGAAATTCGGCCGACACGTGTCCAACTGTCCAGGAAGATCGGGTGCGCTGTGCAGGCTGCGCAGAAGTGATCTGCGGCAAGAATGCAGAAAAATGCCTTAGACGCTGTGAACGTAGTTCGCCACTGCTGCCAAATGTATTCTCTCGCTATCTATTTGTGGAGCTTTGTTTCATAACTTTTGTATTCGTACTTGGTGGCATTTTATACTTGTAAAGTTTCTTTTTTATTCTACAGGTATGAATGTCTGTCGGGTATTGCAGCTTTGCCAACTTGTGGGTGGATCGGTACTTTGTCCATCCATCGAGCTTTTAGTCCCGTGCTCCTCGACCTATTGAAATAAAATAAATTAGGTCTCTGACCACAACAATATATAGCTAGTTTAGGTGAATTAAGCTAGCGAGTTTTGCACGAGAGGCCAGACGTAGAACACAGTGGCCTAATGTGCACCAGAGAGTTGCATGTGATGGCCTATAACAACGTGGCGCATGTTAAATCCATTTCTCATTGTTACAGAAAGCCGATATATAATTTAACCGCCAACTCTCTCCGCAAATAAATAATCACTGACCTAAAAAATACAGTAATTATGGCAGCTTGCATCTGCTAGCGGACCATAATCGCAGGTATTTCCAGTGTAAAATAATTGCAGTGTAAATAATTTTTGCCCCTTTAACCTACACAGGGCCTGCTAGGATTGCAACTGTTTATGGAAGTCTGAGTCTTGCTTTTGCAGGTACTGCAAACTTAGTTCTTCGTGACATGTGCTATCAGCAGAAGCAAATGTTATTTTAAAAACATAACTGATAAATAGCACTACCATGTTGCAGGAATGACTTGCTGACAACAACTAGCACAATTTGAGCAGCAGCTCAATTTTTACTTCTATAACAAGTGCATCAAATACTAATTGCCAAAGTAACGTGCTACACCAGCAACGGTGTTACTTATAACGCGTAACCACCAACACTGCGAAACAAGGCGGGCGTTTTTGCACTCATCACGATTATTACGAAGTACCAGGTTTCTCACATCGTAGCTTGCCACATATTATACAGGGCGACCATCCACCGCTAAGCGGTGCATGATTCATGGGCGAGAGACACTGCTAGTGCATCAGATGGAAGTCTTTCGTAGTCTTCCTTACTTTATTCAATCTCACGCAGCATTTTTTCTACAGACAGAGGAGCTCTTCCACTAAATGATCTACGTTGCCACCCTTGGCACTCTTCAAGAGGCTGAATTGAAGCATAACGTTTTGCGGTCAAGCGTAATGCAGCGACGGTGGATCTACTTTTTTTTGTCGTTGATGCCTTCAGGCATTTCAGAGTAACCCAGTGCAATCACCAATTGACGAAGTACTTGTAAAGCAGCTACCTCCTCTATAAAAAAAAAAAGCAGCACACCCGAGGAAAACTTTGCGAAGTGCGCCGCCCACTACCCGCGCCGCTGCCATCAGCGCCCATAGCGGTATCGGCGCGCCGAAGGGCCTTGTCCAGCAAGCAAAAAGCGCCGCGCTCATCAAACCTCCCCATTCTAGCCATCCTGCCAACACTGTGGTGAATTTACCTATAAAATATGAATGCCGGTACATACCCACCGTACGGCGCAATTATAAACTCGCGTATAGAGTTTCACGGGCACCCGGACAGTAGCATTTCCTTCAATTTGGCCAAATATTTGCGGCCATGTCAGAATCTTATGAGTGGATTATTATTATTATGAATAATATTATTATTAATATTATGATTAGTATTAATATTGTTGTTGTTGTTGTGTTTCGCAAAACATCAAACATTTCAATTCCATACGTTGTCAATACTGTGTCGTTATGTATGGTTTATGAGATCAGGGATCTTAGTGTTCATTTTGATAACATGCTGATTTTCTTGTACTTGCATTAAATGTGCTGCCATACGAGGCCTTCATTCTCTCCCTGTTGGCAGAATATCTCTGAAGAATTCGGTTCTCCTACAGCCTTCTACAAATTGTACACCGCGATATGTCGTGCTCAACTGAAGTACATATAATTTCTGATCTGGAATAACCTTGCTAAATCCAGTAGTAACGCCAATAAGTGGGCCCAGAAAAAATTCATAAGAATTTACCCCCATGGTTTCACTAGAATCCTTTCAACACTGATAGAATATTATCTTTGCCATCACTTAGCGGCCGACAAGATTGCACTGAGCTGTTATTTTTACAAGCTAGTTCAGGGTGAGATATTCTGCCCTTCTTGGTTGTAATAAATTTCAAACTTCGCGTAATTTATCCAGAGAGAATTGACCGTTGCATGTACCTGCCAGCTTCTTCCAACACTCTGTGCTTTACAGAATAACGAGTCTCTCTAACGTCAACTTTCTTGATTCGTTATGTTTGTCATAGTCTGCAGTCATTTTTTTTGTCTGTGAGGGATGCCCTTTCTTAACGTAGATTTGCACATGCACACATTCTTCCCTTTTCCGTCTTTCAGAAAGCCTTCCGCACGGTTGTGTATATTCCACATTATATTTCAGTCTCATTCTATGAATATCTACTCTTTCATTTGTTGTTCCCATTGTGCGTTGATTTCTTTTCGACTGCTCGTTTTTGCTCTTTTAGTTGATTTGTTTCTCTGTGGACAGTCTGTAATGTATTCTTTCTTATTTTGTTTTATTTTTGCGCGCGCCAGCACGAAAAACCCTAGGATTGTTCCTAGATACGTTACAAATATTTGAATAACTATTGGTTGATTCAATATAATTAATAATAATAATATAAATGCCTGAGAAATAAGATGAAAATCTGGCTGGAACACGTCTCAGTAGCCAGCGTACACGAAGCAGTGATTTCATCTCCATGGAATGCCTGTCTCAAAGGTCCTGCACCTGCACCTTTCTGGGCCCGCGGGAGGAAGTTGAGGTCCATTGTCCCAAAAAAGGCGCCTGACTGCACTGCAGCTGTTGGCAAGTTTGCAAGGGGTGCGCACAGTAAATGGATGGATGGATGCATGGATGGATGGATGGATATGGCTGTACCCTTTAGATGGGGCGGTGGCTAGCGCCACCAAGCTGTAATACCTAATGAACCAAAAACTAGATTTATTTTTTTTTCTTTAAAAAGTGAGTTTGAGGATTCGTACTTTGCAGTGAAGGGTTTAGTTTTCACTCGTGCCTAGGCTTTAGCCACCAATAAGATAACCTTCTTCTAGTTAAGTCTACCCGCTTAAAGTCTATTTTGCCCTCCCGGTCTCTAAACCCCAGTGCTTCGAAAAACTCAGCGCCATCATCCTAAACTATAGGATGAAGCCCCTTACAGAACATTATCAAGTGTTCGGCAGTTTCTTCTTCCTCTCCACACGCGCGGCATACTGTGTCTACCATTTCGTATTTGGCCCGATATGTCTTGGTTTGCAGTACTCCTATCCTGGCTTCAAACAGTAGAGAACTACCCCGTGTATTATCATAGATCCATTCCTTGGCAATTTCCTGCTTAAAAGTTCGATAGATCTCTAGTGCGGACTTCTTAATCATGCCCATTCTCCACATGTCAGTCTCCATTTCCTTCACTTTCTTCTTAACCGATAGTTCTTTTAGGTTTGGCCACCTGCTGTTTTCTAAGTATTTACCAGTCAACTTCCTGGTTCGCTTCCTCCATTTTGTATCGACATTCTTCATGTACAAGTAGCTGAAAACCTTCCTAGCCCAACGCTCTTCCCCCATTTCGCTCAATCGCTTCTCAAATTTTATCTTGCTGCTAGCTTCCCTGCCCTGAAATTATGTCCATCCCATATCACCTTGTACTCCCTGATTTGGTGTATTCCCTTGAGCTCCTAAAGCAAGCCTACCCATTCCACGTTGCTTAATTTCTAATATTCTTTGAACTTCTGATCTCATGCAGAAGACCGCATTGCCGAACGTCAGCCCAGGAACCATGACCCCATTCCATATTCCTTTCACAACATCATACCTATTGTAATTCCACAGTGCCCTATTTTTCATCACTGCTGCATTCCTGTTACCTTTAGTCGTCACGTATATTACGTATTCCCTCAGGTACTCGGTCCCATTGCTTATCGATACGCCCAGATATTTGTATTTATCTGTTATCTCTAGCGTGACCTCCTGTATTCTAAGCTCACTACCTTCCTTATCATTGTAAATCATGACCGCTGATTTTTTCTTACTGAATCTGAAATCTAACCTATCTCCCTCATTACCGCAGATGTCCATCAATCTTTGCAAATCTTCCTTGCTGTTGGCCATTAGCACTATATCATTTGCGTACATTATTGCTGGTAGTGCCTGATCAATGAGTTTTCCTTGTTTGACTAAAGAGAGTTTGAAGCCCAGTCAACTTCGCTCTAATTTGGCCTCTAATCTTTGTAGGTACATCATGAACAATAAGGGTGACAGGGGACACCCCTGCCTAAGCCCCCGTTTTACCTCTGCAGGCTTGGATACCTGTTTTTCCCACTTTACAACTACCTTGTTACCTTTATAGATATCCTTTAAAAGATTAGTGACTACATGTTCCACGCCTAGTGCGTCCAGTATTCCCCACGATTCCTCTTGAACCACGCTATCGTACGCTCCCTTGATATCCAAAAATGCTAGCCACAGGGGCCTGTGTTCCTTTTATGCTATTTCTATGCACTGCGTCAGTGAGAACAGATTGTCTTCCAGCCTCCTGTATTTCCGAAACCCATTCTGCAGTTTTCTCAGCACCCCCTCATCCTCTATCCATTCCTGCAGTCTTTCCTTTATAATCTGCATCGCCAGCCTGTAGACCACTGATGTGACTGTTATGGGACGGTAGTTGTTTATGTCAGCTTTGTCCCCCTTTCCTTTATAGTTCATGCTCATCCTGCTAAGTTTCCATCCATTGGGAACTTCCCCATCGATTATTAGTTTGCTCACTGCCTCTCTCAAAGCCTGTTTAGACTTCGGACCTAATGTCTTTATCACCATAATTGGAATGCCATCTGGACCTGTTGATGTACTACTCGGAACTCTTTTCTCAGCCCTTTCCCACTCACATTGTGAAAATGGAGCCATTGCACCTCTTGGTTCGTCCTTGTCTTTTGTGTTGCATAAAGCACTTCTTTGTTGAAATTTTTCTGTCACCCTTGTTCTTATATATAAACAATTGAATAAAGGGCGCCAGTCGAAGGGGTGGAATATCCGGAGAACGTTGTTCGAAGAAGCGCGCGTAGGTGCCGTGCAGCCCTGCCGTGGCCTACAGCAGTCAGCCGACACAGCAGGAAAAAAAGTGCCGAGACCCATTTCAAGTAGCTACGAATAAACTAGTTTGCGCAAACATTCAGTCGAATTTTAATAATATTGCGTCAATAACTGTTAAAAATGAAGGGTCGTTCGCAAATAGGCTCAGGCAAATTTTGTTTCAGTGAAAAGCGCGTGCCCCGCCGCGGTGGTCTAGTGGCTAAGGTACTCGGCTGCTGACCCGCATGGCGCAGGTTCGAATCCCGGCTGCGGCGGCTGCATTTCCGATGGAGGCGGAAATGTTGTAGGCCCGTGTGCTCAGATTTGGGTGCACGTTAAAGAACTCCAGGTGGTCAAAATTTCCGGAGCCCTTCACTACGGCGTCTCTCATAATCAGGAAGTGGTTTTGGGACGTTAAACCCCACATATCAGTGAAAAGCGCGTAAATCATTGATCTCAAGGAGTAATGTATGTTTCATTGTCAATCCTGCACTTTATTTATTCGCGCCATTGTTGATTCTTGATCACCGGAGTCATGGGTGCACAGCTGATCGAGTTTGTCACTTTTCATTCCTCTTGCTCTTATCTCGTGTTCAACTACTGCTCCAATTTACACAAGATAATCACGCTGCTCTCAGGAATCTACTTCGCTGTACGTGGTGAGAATGTGGATGAACGTGGAAGTGTTTTTGTGTGCGTTTGCGTGTGTACAACGCTAGATTGGCGATCGTCAACTTTTCGTGCGAAAAAAATGCAAACCCATGCTTGAGGGCAAGCGTTCCTTCACAAGTTCTCCCAAAAGCAGTAGGAATAGACGTGGTGGCTTTAAATTGTGAATAGGTTATCAGGATTATAGGCTTCTTGAAAGACAAGTCTCGGTTAATTGTTAAGGTAAGTTCATCATTTTTATTACTTTCGCACGTTGTTCCTAAATATTGTGGTAACTCAGAAAACATAGCGCATTGCATGCTTCCTGAGTGAATAGCTTCATACTAATCGTGGTTACGTCACTAGGCTGTTTTGTTCAAGCGATACAACACTTTCTTTGGGTTTCGTGCTATTGTACTTTTTATAAATATATTGCTGTAAATATACTTGTCTTGTATTTTTCTCATTTTAACGCTTGAGGAATTACCAAAGATAAATTACAACTTGCGCAATTACAAATAGAAAACAGTTGCATATCTCCAACTCCAAGGGTGTCGTGAGATGTATGAGCCCGTGTTTGAATTTGTTTTCCTTCATATATGTTCCCCTTGTTTTTATATTTAAGTGTGTTTTCATAAGGACAGGCAGTGAAAACTTTTTGCTAGTTTGGTTCTTCAAAGCAGGGTGCAATGCTCACGGATCGAAATGGAAAAACTTAAGAACAGCACATGTTTTGTTTCCTCCATCCACGATTCGGGGTGATATGAGTGAAAATTTTACTGGAATGCGTACATAACAGGCAACATTATTGTTATTAATGTCGCAAAATCGCGTGGCTATCTTCAGGAACTGCACATACCCGCATACATAGTTACACAAAATAATGTGATGTCACGTTTCAATCCGTGAGCACTGTAGATAGTTTTACGCAAGTTTACAAATAAACGAGTCTGAGGCATTAGGACTCGCTACTGCGTGAAAAACTGGAGGGCCATTAAGCTCCATTTTTCAGAGTTCAACGCGATAACAATATCCTGTTTCTTGTGAGTAATTTAATCACTCAGTGTGTACTTTTTTGTATGATACTACTTGAACAATTTTAATAGTGGAATAGTACTGTTTAATTGAGAAAGTTGAATGTGTCTCAATGAAGCTTTCGCACATGGCTGCATTTTGTGTAAAAAAGGAGTAGCATACTTTGAAGCACAAGCAAAATTATGTTATTACTGAGTTGCGTGAAAAAAATCGAAATACAAAAGAAAGACACCTGGACACAGCGCACACTGACAACTGAAATTTTGTTGGAGAAAACAGGCATATATATGCGGGTACAAGAACACGTGTGGTGAAAGAAAGTGATTAGATGAGCAGACAGATTGTATAAATGATTCGCTTCCAGAAAAGCTACCTCAGTAGCAAGCAACATAACCGAGAGCTACGTGACACATGAATCACCAGTTTTGTTCATGAAATACGCCTCTTTGATTTCCCGTGCCACCGTGTCTCTGATTCTAGCTTTAACTATCGTATCATCAAACAAGAGCACGCAGCCGCACTTTCTACAATGTGATGATTGGTTAGAGCATAGTTGTCCCTTTAGAGAAGTTTTGTGATCCACAATTATAATATTGAATCCTAAATAATACTTCCCACACGACAGCGCAGCTCACGTGTTCTCGTAACTGCATATATATGTCGGTTATCTCCAATAAAGTTTCAGTTCCTAGTGTGCGCTGTGTTCAGGTGTCTTGCTTTTGCACTTCAAATTTTTTCGCGCAACTCAGTTACGACGAATTACCAACTTACCCAGCAGACCCTGCTTCTCAATATTATGTGTGTAAACGTTTTAGAACTTTATGCACCCACTACGCAGTCGTGAGGGAATACGAGCAGTAACTTGTGTGCCTTTTGTAATGGTTGGCTGTCTTTAGGCCGCGAAGTCACGTTGGTAATAACGTCTTGGAATGTCCAATGGCAATGCACGCTTGTATCATGCAATAATGCTGCAATATTATTTGTTGTGCTGTGAAACCTGTATACAGAATCCGTGTATTTGTTAAGCGTGACAGTTACTTTTCTTGCATTTCCAGCCCGAGGAAGTTATTCATGCTTTATTTCCAAGCAGACGCATAGCTGTGAAGTAGAGCACTTGCTTGCCATGCAAATGGCCTTCATAATTTCGATTATCATTAAAACCCAAAATTTAAAATACTTCTTTTATTTGCATTCTCTCAATTTTCGGTCATGGTACAGACGGTTTTTCACTCAGAGCCACTGGTGCCTATGCCGGAATTTCTGCGGAACGAGCTTTTTATCGCTGTTACGTTAATGATGTATTATTGGCAGAACGGAAAGTGGGTTACGTTTACAAAAGTCATTTTTTGTGTCCCGTTGGCAAGAAATATCGCTAAAAGCCTCCCTTCGCACGCACACAGAGACCATAGGCCATTCCTAGTAACAATACTTGTACATGAGAAGCTTGCAAGCCAATCGCTTTCGACCGAACAGTTTAAAGGTTGTTTATCAACTCATTTAGGTTTTTCAATGCACACGCAGTTCATTCGGTGAGCAGCAAGTCAATATTTTGTTTTGAGTCACTATGGATGCTCTATTGGTATGCCAGAAAAGTTTTAAACAAACACACTGTGGAAAATCTTTTTACGAAACTAAAATTGTTTTCTTTTATCCTATTTAATATTGTCAAGTCGGAATCGGTGAAGGGGAATATTTACTTTCACCATACTATCTCTCTGACTGTGTTGACCATAGGTTCAAGATATGAAAAATCGCATGCAAGACTGACGTATTTCAAAATGATTTTTTACGAAAAGAATCAGTCGATGGAACTGGCTGCCTTCTAGCATTGCCTCTACTATGTCAAATTGTTTGCTTTACTCCATATTAAAATTAGTGTGTTGCAATTTTGGGGTGTGTTACATTTTTGTTGATATATGTATTTGTGTTGAAGATTGTGGTTTAGGCGACTTTGAATATTTATTTGGCTGACTATGTATCTTTTTTTATTCCACCATTTGTAAACGCTCCCCACTATAATACCAATCGGTGATGTGGGTAATGAAATAAATTGATAAATAGAGTATTGATAAAGAAGCAATAAATTTAAGCACAAAAATGTATCTCTTCAGGGAAAGCGGACTAACAGTGACAGGTGCCCACCACAAACTTTAAATATGTTGCGACGTTAAAATTTTAGCAATTATTTATTGAGAATAACTCGAGATATAATGAGGATAACTTGAAAAAGAATGTTGAGGGGATATGTACTAAATTTGTTTTGGTGATGATGGTGACTGCATGGAGACCTTTCAACAAACAGCTATAATTCTAGCTGAGGGATAGTTTGTGCGGCTATAACTTTTGCCGGCGACACAAGATGAACTCATATAGATGAATTATCTGAATAGCTATATATAAATGTATCAATATAAGACCATGTTTAACCTTATATCAATGCTTTTATATATATCCATAAATAGCTGATGGCCATATATGGCCATATACAGCAACCCCCATAAATGGGTATGTAAGCGATTAGGTATATCAGGTTGTATAAGGCGCCTATAAGGCTACGTATGGAATCAGGCATAGCTAGTTATATAAGGACCATTTATGGGGATTCCATATAAAGCCTGATATGCCCGATTCCTGATGTAGCCATTTACGGGGATTTTATATATGTTCATATATAGGATTTTCATAAGGATATATTGACCCAGAATGGGGGCACGAGGTCCATGTTCACTGTCTTATCGGGGGCGAAAATGTTTTAAATGCGAGACAAGTTATGTAATGAGGTGTCAAAATTGGCGTCTTCCTCGTCGTGCACAACACATGGATTGTGCATACAGACGTCGCAAGTTCGACAGAAACCGCAAAAATTGTGGCTTCAATGAAAGGGATTGTCTATTTTTATGAAAGGGACTGTCTAATGAAAGGGACTGTCTGCATTGCTCTCCTGTTCTGTGTCGCTATAAAAAGCGTACCATGTGAAGTGTCTAACTTTGCAGCGGTTTCTCTGGAAAGTGCGTGGAATTATTGCAATAGAATTTTTCTTTCCGCATTTTGTCTCCTTCCATTGGTGGGATGAATGCTGACAACACTGGTGCGTGCTGGTAAAAATCAAAATCTAAACCGCGTGTGGTTTTCGCAGGCTTCATCAAGTTTGGTTATTGATAAAATAATTACCTCAGTGGTCATTTTAGGCACACACACAATTTCTTGTTCTTCTCATGAGCGGCGGCGGGCGCCGTGGTCGCGTTTCTCCACCGTTTGCTGGCAGCCAAGGCAAGCGAACACACCACCAGCAGCTCCACCGGGCGCCTATTTGAACACGTGAGAAAAAAAGCAAGAATTGGTCTCTGGTGCAATAAGTAGCTGCTTCAAGTGCATAAATTACAAATTCAAGTTAGACGTGTTTGTTTTTAAGCAGAATAACTCTACCTACGACGGTTTCTGGTCTTACCAATAGATTGTCAAGATTGACCACATTCGCTGTTGAGTGACGCTAGTGGTCACTTTTTCTTGACTTTCAACATCAAGTTAAAAGTATGTTTTCTTTTTTTCTGGCACGAAAGCATGCTTTTTGCTGCCATTGTGATGAATGGTCTTTTCATTGGAGCTACAATCAGAAAAAAAATTCGGAGCGGTAGACAGTCTCTTTAAGAAGCGATAGAATCATCGCAATTGTAAGTCACTGTTGAATGTTCGGCAATTTAATGCCCTGGTTAGTAGTAGTTCCCGACCACTCCGTACTGCGAAGTTGTAGAGACACGCTGTTAAAACGCTTTAGGCATCTGCAAATGTTATGTTTGTCCAGTCATTGCTCCATCCTAAGTGATGAATGCGAGAAGGCCAGCATCGAGATCAGCAATACCACGATAAAAATAACACCGGAAAACAAAGTTCGGTGCATCTTTTCCGGTAAGCGTGAAGCATGTGTAGCAGCCTAACTGGAGTACAGAAGATGACAGCCTCGTCCCGCGGCTTTAATCGCAATCCATAGATTCCACATTCAGCAACCACATTTTAGTTCCATACAGACGACCCGGTAGTCACTGAGCTATTTTATGTGCCATCTTTTTTGAAAAGTTATTGATTCGCATGCCATCGTTGTCCCACACAAAAAAAATGGGAAAATCGGAGCCAGAAGAAAACAACATTGTCAACAAAAGTTCTTTCTTAGCCTTGAAAGAGCGCGAAATTCCGAAACAAGAAATTGCACAAGTTTCAGCTCTCATGGGTCACTGTTCGCGCAAGGCCGACAATTCTGTGCGATGCAAACATTCGATTGCAATGTGAGGCTTAGCACATAGGTAAGTGCTGTATATTCAGTTGTAAGTTAAATTTAGAAATACGAGTTTTCATTGATCCTTCCGAAAGAGATATCTTCCACTTTGAAAGGACAGATTCTGCACATTCAATCAGTGTGTGTTTATTTAACTAAAATGCTTTATGGTATTGACAAACTGGTATGTAGGAATGTAAATTGTCAACGAGCCATTTTCACATTGGCAGAATACATGCGATTCCAAGTGACGTCATTCGATTGAAACAGTTTCAAGATTTATGATATAGATGCTTACACCTTCAACAAAAGCAGGTTCGATGGTAATAGTCGCTCAGTGAATCAGCTAAGACTGACCTCACTTGTAAATAAAATGTTAGCTTGTCCGACTTTCAACATCTTATATCAAAACTACTGTTTTTGAAAAAAAAGATTACTTGTAAAGAAGCCTAACTGGCCTTCCTCACTGCACCAATTATTTCATTACGCGCAAAGCCCACCGATGCTCTGCATTGTTTCTGTGCTTCTATCAAATCTTCCAGGGCTGGATTCTCAAATCTAGAGCAGCTTACTTCAACACACGTGAAGAAAGCATTGGGAAATTTGAAGGGGAACTCCATCTACAAGCCAAGACGGCTGAAAGACCTCTGTCATGTGCGAAGCTTTCCATCAGTCAAGTTAGACTAGGCAGAGCTGAAGATCTGCGACAATGGCTGATTTGACCAGCTTCTGAAAGTGCTTGGGCAAAGCATGCAGGAGTCGGTTTTTCTAGAATGCAATGCACAGTACAAGCCAGAGCTCCGAATATTATGAGCTTGAAGCAGGCTTCCTAATTGGCCACACTGCTTTGAACAAGTATGTGCAAGGTCACAAGAATCTGCACTACCATTAGGAAGTATTTAAACACTGCAGTAAATTCGGAATTTATTTTTTCGCTTAAGACTGCTCAAGCGCAGACTTGCCAACTTTATACAAGAGAAACTTGTGCAATCGCAAGATGACGCAGCTAATGTCAGCAGAGAAATTGCCAGGCAAAATAACACGAGGTGACAAAGGAAACGAATGGTGAGAATCACAGGAAACAAATGCAACGCACTCTACCGCTTCATTCCTCAAGAACCTGTCAGATGTCAGCAAAAGTTTTACAAAACGTTGACAAACGGCTTGAAGAGAAATGAGGCAATAAGGCGGGGAAAGGCATGCGAGAAGCCTAACATAGAAGAGTATGACCTCAGCATAGGTGAAGCTTGTATATTTGAGCTCGTTGTGAATACTGTGCTTCTTTGGTTGCAATTAGGCCAATTGGCATTTCATTCAGAGGCGGGAAGCTAGCCATACTTATTGAAGCCCTGTCTCGTGAAAAACCTAAAGAATAGTCGACCTTGTCAAGCAGAAAAAAATACCATACCATCCTGCGCGATGTTGAGAACTGCGACTTGAGGCCAATCCATCGTTATTGCACACAGTAAAAACTAGGGCTTTGCCTGCTGGTACCAGAAGCAGCACGTTTTATTTTGTACAGTGAAGTGGAGTCACTAGTGATCACAGTGAACAAGTCTAACTTCTGTTGATGATTTCATCAGGCGACTGAAAATACTTTCCTTTTCACACTATTTGTCAGACCTCGTGAAATGTACGGAATAAGTGCCGGAAATAAAAAAAAACAGTCTGTGGGACACCGAATAAATTTCGAAATGCGTTTATTGAAAGCCTGGGAAACAGCGCTGCCACAGTGTCATAATGCGATTTCTGAGAGTGTGTGAGGAGACACAAACGAGCGAAAACTGCCGGTGTGCCATTACGTGATTGTTAAGTGTCTTAGGCGGGAGAGGCTACAGCTTGCTTCGTTCTGGGGCATGGATAGTCTGACACCTCAAACACGGCCCGTTTAGGTCTTTCACCCAAATAAATGTGATAAGTTTTATTTTTGTTCTCTTGAGCTATCCTATGCAAATTGCTGAATGTAGTAAGTCTTCTCTGTGCTTATAACACTGCATTCTTTTGGAGAGAAGCACCTAGGGACCTCTTACATCCGCCGTAGTCTACAGTTGAAGGTAAGCGGCCAAACTGCTGGGCATAAACTGTGTACCGAGCAAGCTTAGTGCTCATACAGTTTAAAAATACACCATACCTGGTGCGGTGTCTCTGAAAAGCTGCACTGAAAATGAGCGCATCGATCAGTAATTAACGTGTGTGAAATTGTCGACGCAGTGCACTCTGCATGCGCACACAGTGGCGCTTGGGGCCGCTTGTAACGACCCGCTCTCCGCGCAGTCATGAATGAGAGCGAACGCAAGCTGATGCTCGCAGCAAAAAAAAAAAACGAAAACGCCATGACTCCGACCCTGACCTTCAAGCAGGAGAAGCTGCAGCAATAAGGCAATGCTGACAAGCAGACCTGGAACTGATAGCTCAGGAAGCCGATGCCCCACTGCATGCCTGACGACAAGTGAATCAGGTTACTGAAGTGCTCGAAGCAGCGTCAAAGTGTCCACGAACTCCAGTGCTTCACGCACTCATCATTATTCACTTTGGGTTTGACATATCTGGCCAATATTTCTGCTTCATATTGCGCAAATAGCACTCAACAGTTGGCATTTTAACTACGCGTTTTCTTGTACTTTGTTTTTCTATTGTCTTTTTGCAAGTTGCTTGCAGTACTTTGGAGATGTCATGGCTATTCAGCAAAAAGTAAGGGCAAAATCTCGCAAAATGCATTATCTGCACTCTCTGCTGGAGTCGCCATAATTTCTGCATGCAAACTTTTGGCCGGCAGTGATAGCAGTGGTGTTAGAAAAAAGAAAAAAAAATGTGGAAGCACTGTTTGAAGTATGTGGCTTTCACATCAAATTAGGTGTGTCGTAGTTTGCTGTATGCCCGAAAAGGTCTAAACTGACTCTTGTGTATATGAAGTTTGAAGTTTATTTGCAGGAAAAAAAATACAAAAACTTCCCTGCGGGAGGCAAAGACTAAAGGCTAAATAGCCTGACGAGGTCTTGACCTCCTGATACAGTCTGCATCAGTGCCATATTACACATATTCACACATCAGTAACATACATATACAAATAAGTGACATTATACATATCTTATTTAGTTACACAGCTTATTTCTACATGATATACATTCAGAATATGTTTTACATAAACAGGAAACAATTTTGGTATCAAACGATTCTGTTTAAGTATCATTGTTCACAGTAAGAAAAAAAATCAACTCAGTATACAAGTATTCCTAAATATAAAAGCCTATGGATCTACTATGTCTTTAGTCAAAAGAAGAAAGGATTTATGATGACATTTAAATTGTTTAGTTTTCAGAGTAAAGTCTATATTCGATTCGTGAAGGTTTAGCAATTGTATGATCTTATAATCAATAGCCTGCTTGCCATAGTTCGTGCGTGTTTTCTTAGTTTTGCGGGTAGAATTTCTGAAGCCATATGTTGTTGATACAGTGCGTGGAAAGGAATCCTGTAGTTTATGTTTGTGGATGTGTTGCATCAGTTTAAGATTATATACTTTCCTAGCAGATAGAATTCCATGTTTAAGAAAAAGCGGCTGAGTGTCTAAGTCCTTGGGGTGACCTTTATATTTTTCTATTACACGGAGCGCGCGCTTTTGCAAGATTAATATTCGATCGTAATTGGTCTTAGTTGTTGTTCCCCATACAAGCATTCCGTATAGAAGTTTGGAGTAAAACATGCTATAATATAATGATTTACATAACCATGAAGGGAGGAGGAAAGCAATTTTACTCAAGCACCCTACAGAACGAGCTAGATCTACCAAGAGACTATTTACGTGCGGTGTCCATGTTAAGTGCTCATGAAACCAGACTCCAAGGAATTTTTGTGTGCTGACTTGTTCGAGTCGCTGATTGTCAAACAAGATTACTATATTATCACTGATGTGCTTGTTAATGGGCCTGAACATAATAAATTTTGTTTTTTGTGTGTTTAATTTTAGTTTGTTTTTTGTTAGCCAGCCTGAAAGTTTCGAGAGATATACATTTGTCGAAGCTTCTACTTCCTGAATGGTGGAGCCTGTGAAAAATATACTTGTGTCGTCAGCGAACATTTTAATTTCGGGTGTATACTGAACCTCTGTAATATCATTTATATATAAAAGGAAAAGCACGGGGCCTAAAATGGACCCCTGCGGAACTCCTTTCTTTACGCTTAAATAGTCTGACTTTTTACTGTCTATGCTAACAAATTGTTGTCTGGATGATAAATAGCTTTTAAATAAATCAGAGACTATTCCACGAATTCCATAGCGGCTTAATTTCAACACTAAGATATTATGGTCAACAGAATCGAACGCTTTACGCAAGTCAAGGAAGACACCTAACGTGAACATTTTATTCTCAATATTTTCTATTATGCGGCTTTTTACATCAATTAGTGCCTCTTCCGTGGTTTTATTTTTGCGAAAACCATATTGATGCGGTGATAAGATATTGTACTTCTCAAGATATTTCATAAGGCGCGTATTTATACATTTTTCATAAATTTTTGAGAATACAGGTAATACGGATATCGGACGATAGTTTGTTAATTCAGTAGTGTTGACACCTTTATGAATGGGTGTAACTTTGGCCACCTTAAGTTTTGTTGGAAAGATTCCAATAAGAAAGGAATAATTTACCAGATATGCTAATACGGGGCTAAGTATAGATGCGGCAGCCTTAACTGGAGCCACCCTTACGTCATCATAACCACTCGCAACGTTTGTCTTTAGTTCTTTTATATATCGGTAGAATTCCTCGGGTAATACTTCGTGTAGTACGAGAGAGTTCATGCAACTACTTGTTTCATCTTCATATTGTGTTGAGTCTTCATCACAAACAGCCACATTTACAAAGTATTGGTTAATTGCGTTAGCCAGTTCCTTACCCTCCAGAATGATATTGTTGACTTTTACTTGTTTAGGTGTATTTGACGTTGCTGTTCTCCCAGTTAAGGAAATAACTTGTTTCCATATTTTTGCCGGTTCTGATTTTATACGTGAGAAGGTGGCTTCATAATAGGCAAGTTTAGCCTTCCTAGTGTCACTATTTAGTTTGTTGCGGAATCGCTTGAATTCACGCAATATTGCAATATCTCTAGTAGCAAGAAACCTGTGAAAAAGCGCGTTTTTCTGCTTGATTCGTTTCAGGAGGTCACTGTTTATCCATGGTTTTCTGTTCTTACCCTTTCGTGTTCTGATCTGTTGTATCGGGAAAGCAATATCGTAGCACTCAAGGAAAATAGCTAGGAAAGTATTATATGCGCTATCTGGATTGCATTGCACATACACAGGTGACCAGTCAGCACGTTTAATTAATTCGGTAAACTTAAGCAGTGATTTGTCATCAATATATCTATACCGCGCGATATTTGGACATTTAATTTTATGCTGCAGGTTTTGTGTAGAAATGTAGATAGGTAGGTGGTCACTTAGGTCTGAGCACAGTATGCCCGAGGTGTAATCGCAGCTATTTAGGCTTGTTATACAGACGTCAAGTGACGTGGAACTATTGTGAGTAATACGGGTTGGATATATAATGGCATTCCGACATCCATATGATGCTACAAGGTTTTTCAAGTCAAGCGCGTACAGCTCTTCACTCATCATATTAATATTTACATCACCCATGATAAAATATGGTTTTTTTATCTCATTAAAACAATGCATGAGGTTTTCCATATGACTGAGAAAATGCCTCTTATATCCAGTTGGGGGTCTATATACCACGGCAAGTACAAAAGAATTTGTTTCTATTGCTAGGCACTCTATGTCACCATTACTCACAGAAAGATCATCAAGCATTTGAAAACAATATCGCTGCCGCAAGTATACAGCCAACCCTCCACCTCTTCCTGCGCGATCCAAGCGTGCTATATTATAGTTAGTGAACTGAGGAGACATGTCAGTATTACACAGCCATGTCTCTGTAAACAATATTGCATCGATGTCCACGTGAAGAGAACTCATAAAGACATCAAATGCTTCATGCTTGTTCCTAATACTTCTTATATTTTGATGTAGTATGGTAAAGGAGGCATCATTAATTATTGGTATTGTTGTTTCTATAGTAGACATGGTGAACTCGGAAAAATAAAAAAAAAACTCTTATCTGGAGTAAAAAAAAAATCCGCCTTCTCTTCTCCTTCCCTTCCCCTTTCTTTACTTAATGAGACCTAAATCAATTGGGCTTGTTATCCGGATTACATTTGACGTTTCATCTTTGCGCGCAAGAATTTTTCCTCCACTAGACCATACGAATTTCCATTTTGCAGATTTCTTTTTTGCTATGGCTGCGCCAAGAAGCTGCTTGTTCTGTCGCGTCAGGTGCTCGTTAACATAAATAACGCTTTCCGCTCCCTCGTAATCGAGGTGACTAGAAAGGATCCTTTGTTTCTTTGCTTTTGCGAGCACCGCATTACGTTTGTTGCGCGAGATGAGCCGGACAACGATGTTCCGTTCATTCCTTTTTGCCGTCGACACCCTGTGACAGATGTCGATGTCACTGTCAGATATTGGCTCGCCCACAAGCTCACCTATCTTTTTCACGACGATAGTTGAGTCAAGTTCCTCTGGTGCACCCTTTATCTCAAGATTGTTACTTCTTTGATATTGCTCAAGTTCTTCAAGTTTCTTTTCAAGCCGATGATTCTCGGCTTTTAGTTTTTCGTTCTGAGAAACCAGTTCTTTTACTTCCGCTCTTAGTGCCCTGATATCGGTTCCTATTTTCTTTACTTCATCGCATGTATCGCAGCAAAATTTCAGGCTTTCTTTTAGTGACCTTATCTCGGCACGTATTTCCCGTTGAAAATCAGAGATTAACGTTGCGATTTCTTTCTTGTCACCCTTACTCATGATAGGAACTTCACTTGACAAGTACAAAAAAAAAATGTTTGTCCGGCAGCAGTGCAAAAAGCAAGGAAAGTAGTCGAGGGATACCTCTTTCTTACCTGCAAAGAATTGCAGATGTATTTTTGCCGTCTGATCGCTTTGTGCACCGCTGCCGGACTGTGTGGGAGACGAGAATCTCAGCGCTTATAAAGCCAGCCGAGGATCAGCTGACAGCCTTCTGCGCCGACTCCGTGTTATCTTGTTCCAGCAATCAGGCCAGCAGCGTCAAGATGCCGGTTCTCGATGCGTTGCGGGCCATACGTCGATGAAGGGTAGTTTTGCCGTAGCGTCCAACCGAAGCGTACACGTGGAAATTTCCTGCAAAGAATTGCAGATGTATTTTTGCCGTCTGATCGCTTTGTGCACCACTGCCGGACTGTGTGGGAGACGAGAATCTCAGCGCTTATAAAGCCAGCCGAGGATCAGCTGACAGCCTTCTGCGCCGACTCCGTGTTATCTTGTTCCAGCAATCAGGCCAGCAGCGTCAAGATGCCGGTTCTCGATGCGTTGCGGGCCATACGTCGATGAAGGGTAGTTTTGCCGTAGCGTCCAACCGAAGCGTACACGTGGAAATTTCCTGCAAAGAATTGCAGATGTATTTTTGCCGTCTGATCGCTTTGTGCACCGCTGCCGGACTATGCATAGTGTATTTGTGTTGCGAGGTTTTATCTGGGTATTCATCGTGTTTTCACATTCTCTCCAAGGTCCATTTCCAAATTCTTGGAAACGAAGTTCAGCGCTTTGGCTGAATGAGACAGCTGATGAGGCGGTGGCACAGCCAGAGGTTTGCACACCGATCTTGTGCACCCCTCATATTCGTCGAAAGTATTTTTCGCCGTGGCCTGGAAAGCACGAAATGACACACGACTACATCTGCCTACCCAGTCCCATCAAGAAGCCCCCCCCCCCCCCGCTCCTGCCCCTAAGAAACAGTATTGTGCTTAAGCCCAAGTAGTGTAGTATAGGCCACATACATGTTTGAATTGGCGCCACATTTTGCTATCTCATGGTTATCAGGCCAGTGAATAGGTTTGGATGATCCCAAGCTAGGAACTATCTTTTCCTTGTTAAAAGGATGGCTAGTTCAATTCATGTGCAACTTTTGAACCTGGTGAGGCCATGCCCTTTCGTGTTCAAGTTGTTTTTTAAAACTTTACATGAGAATGGACAATGAATATATTACTATGATGCAGCTGGTACGCGCCAAACAACTGCTTGTTGGCAGAAAAAACGCCAGAAACAGAAGTACATAAGTTATCAGTTTGATTACGAGAAGGATCCTGCCGAAGCGGCACGAAATTAATGTACGTACGAGCATGCGATTATGAACAGCCGAGAAAAGCACAGGAGAAAGGGCCACTAATTATTCGTGCGAAAATCGCAAGCTTTCCCGAGCTTAGCAATTATTATTATTTGTACCTAAATATGACTTATTACGCTTCTACACATGCGATAAACATCATGTTAAACTCATCACTTGCACCGTAGTTTGTCAAGAGAAGACAAATCAATTTTAAACTGACTTTGAAAAATATTCTGAATTTCAGGCCGTGCACTGCGCTCTTATATTCGGCTCGCGTATTCTCGGGAGCCTAAACTACCGATTGCCAGCTGTTTCTGACCATGCTGAAAAAAAAGTTGCAGGGATCTTTTAATGTGACTGATGTAATTCACAAGTCGAGAAACACGCGTATGATTTATACACCTACATAACGATTACTTTAAGACCTCAGTGTTTTCTTTGCGCGATCTATTTCGAGTATAAAAAAAATTGCCCGCAGCTTCCCTCGGGGGAACACTGAGGAGGATGCGGACCATATAATTGGTTAACGGGGTGTTAAAGTGCGACTTACTTGGGTCGATGGCTAAATTGGTTAACGTGGTTGTGAAATGGGGTGTTAAATTGCGACTTACTTGGGTCGATGGCTAAATTGGTTAACGTGGTTGTAGGAGGGGGTGTTAAATGAGTGAACACGTACACACGTATGCGAAAGGGCGGCGCTGGTCGAAGGGACGTCGATCATTGTGTATGTGGATTCGTTGGAATTCATTTCACCGCGACCTTGGACGTCGACGCGCCGTACAAACCAACGGACGAGCGGCAACTGAGCGAGCGACCGCCGACCTTGAGTATATATACAGCACGACGGCGCATGCACTGTCAGCTGTTGAATGTTCTCGAAGCGCGACGCCACATGCGCGTCCACTGGAGAATCAGGAGAATTGTAGATGTCGAACGCGGTGTGTAGAGGAGGAAGGGTGCACAGATGGTGGAGGAGTGAAGCGCGCGCGGTGTGTAGAGGAGGAAGGGATGCACAGATGGTGGAAGAGTGGGCGACGGCGCGACGGCGCATGCGCGCGCGTCAGCTGTCGAATGTTCGAGAAGCGGTGTGGACGGCGCGGACGACGCGGACGGCGCACTACAAGGCGCGAGTATAAGATGCTCCGCATCTAAAACAAATTTGTGATCATGGTAGCAATGAACACCGCAGAGAAATCATCGCTTGTGTCACGTGCGTACCTGAGCTCTTTTCATGCAGCACCGAGTTCCGTTTACGCGTCGGCTCACGGCGTACGATGTGACTGAGAGACAAGTGGCGGGGCCACGAAAGCGGCGATTAACTCTCGGCACTGCTGCTGCAGCGGCGGAGCCCGGTTCAGTCGTTTCAAGCCGGCACCTCTCCGCCGCCCCGTCGAGCCGGCGCTCGTCGCAAGCGGTGGGCCGTTTTGTAAAGCCAGCACCAGCTCAGGATGCCGCCATGCCTACTGCTGCCCCTGCTACTGTGGCGGTTGAAGCAACCGTGGAAGCTGGGAAGCCGGAAGGCGACGAGTCACTTCACCTACAGTTACTCTCCACTACGGCTGCCCTGGAAAACGAGGATGCGGTGAGTGGATGCCCACATTCGTATCAACTTAGGATAAAATGTAGGCTGGAGAATATTGAAGCGCTTATTTTTTATTTTGATGCATTCGGGTTTCTTCAGGAAAGTCAGGGGTTCGTATGCTGCATCGTCGGGTCCGCGTGCATTGAATTTGTGTATTATAACATTTCAATTAATTATTACTTTATGTGTCCTAATTGTTAACACTATAGTTTTAATGCTGTTGCTTGCTTTAAAAATGTATATTTTGGCAAATGTGTTTTTGATCTCACCTATACTATATATTGCGATAATGATGTTTTGTTTTATGATATTTTGGGTTTTATTATGTATATTGTTCTGTTCTTTTTCACATTTTGAGCGTTTATTTGTCTGACTATAATTTGCTGATTGTTAGCCTTTGCGTAAAAACTTGTTTTATCTGCGTCTAAATTGTGTACCAGACTGTATTTCGGAGCAAAAGCCTTCGTCAGGCTTTACAGCCTTTTGCTTTAGCTTCGTTTTTTTATATACAAGAAAACAAAAATAAACCACAAACCTCAACCTCAACTGCTTTTGATGCAAGAATGAGGGTGCCTCGATTGGCAGAATGTGTAGAAAAATCTCACCTCGGCTACTCGATGTTTTCTTTTATTTCACGGGCAAACATCTTTATAGGGCCGCATAACTGTGAGAACGGACACCGCGAACGCTCCCGGTGAGTGTTCTGTGCTTTTTATTAGTTTCAGTTACCTTTATCCCGAAATACAAGGAGAATTTTTTAGGGGCGATGCTCTTTATAGTGACACCCGTTAATCCCTCGTTGCTGTTGTAGTATGTAACAAGTATAATATTTTGACCTTCAAGGTGATGCCAGTGAGAGATTTCTTCTGTGCGTTCTTGAACAATAAAAAATAGTGCTCAATGTACACGCCAATGGCTGCTAAAGGGAAATGAGAGACAGGAGCATTCGGCTTTTAGTTAACGCGCACGCTGCAATCCCTACTAGCAGCCACTGGCATGTACATTGATCACTATCTGACAAGAAAGGGTTGCGACGTTATACTCGCTAGGTGTAACCTCCTGGTTTTAGAAAGATTTAGCGAGCGTTGGGCCGCAGTGTCATGAATAGAGTGAACTAGTATATACCATGAACTCGGGGTGATTGAAGGTGATAAGCAGACCCGAAGCGCAAGCTGTAAGAAAGTGTGCGTGTGCCACCTCTCGTTTAGTCCTTGGAATGTCCGCTGGATGGCGGTGCTTCTATATGGGGAATATATGATGAAAAGATGTGAGATGGTGGTACTTGGAGTGTTGAATAGATGGACGAACGGACACACAGACAGATGCATGGATGGACGCATGAACGGACGCAGGGGCGGATGCATGAACGAACTCAAGAATGGACGCACGAACAGACGCACACACGGATGGGCGGATGAACGCATGGACGGTCACACAGATGGACGCATGGACGGACGGAAGCAAGAACGAATGTACGGACGAATGCTTTGCCCCACTCTCCATTCACTCCGTGGATATGCAGCCAATTTTTTCAACGACGGCACACGAACATAAGCCTAATCAAGTCTCGGCCAAGCTGAGTGTGGCCCCATCGAGGTCGGCCCGGTAAGCTTGACATTATGTCGCTACCACTACAGCACGAGCCACGGCAAAGGGACACCAGCCTGGCAGTAGAGTGCTCACCGAAAATCGGAGGCACCGAAAAATTGGACAGCAGTTCCTCCGGAACGCGACCAACGCGGTCAACGAAGAGCGCCACAGACAGAACGCTGAACGACCGTCGCACAGCTGTGGGGAACGCCGAAGTGCGTCTCTCGGGGGCGGAGTGCAGGCACAAGGAGCGATCGCAAGTGGGCGATGACTTGCACCGCACGCTGGCCAAAGGGAGCTCCGTTGCTCACACTGCCCCGTCTCCAAGTTTCTGAAAATCACCATTAGGGGCACACAGAACAGAGACGCGTGCTCGCATCCCCAATCTATCCCGGGCACAATCCGCCTAGAGATTCAGCGCGCGAAACCCTTGCGTAGCGTTCCATATTCACTGAGGCCATCTCAAGGTTTCTTTTTTTATCCGCTAGGCTATGTATTCTGGCTATGTAGTCAGACTGGAAAACTCGACTGAACGGTGCCCGGGAGACGGACGACGATGAAACCGAGGCTGACAACGCCAAAGACAGTGACGCTGAAAACGGAAGCGCGCAGTGGTCCATATTCTCCAAGCGGAAGCTGAACAGGAAAGTCAAGCTGGAACATCTCCGCCTTGAACGGGTGAGCCGACCTCGTTTTGCACTCTCAATCATGCCAATTACTAAAAGATATTTGCATGACATACCTAAGCAGGCTATAACAGCTGCAATAGAAATGACCACGCAAAGCTGGGAACTTGCAGAATTGGCAATGTTTCGCTATGACTCTGCTGCGAACAGTGTAAAGGTTACAGTAGGAGACGACGAACACGCGGAAAAACTTGCGGCGCTTACGCGATCAGCTGAGAAAACGTGTGGACAAGTCCGTTCGTATAATATAAGGATTGAAAGGACGCTGGCTCAAAGAGTCAGGAGTGATTCCGGCGTCATCAAAGTGTGCTCTGGTGAGACCACTGAATATATACTAGACCACTTGTGATGCGAAATGGTAAGAATTATAGATGGGCACCTAATCGGGAAGACCAAAATGCTGCTGCTCACGTTTGGCATGAAATTACCTCCTAACAAGCTTGTGTTTGACTACGAAATCAGTAAGGTGCATGTGTATCGACTGAAGGTCATAACCTGTTATATTTTCTATGGATTGGGACACAGTGACAAGTACTGTCCATCAGAGGAAGTCTGTAAGCAATGTGGACGAAAGCACTCCGATGATATTGAATGCGATGTTGAGCTCTTCAGCGTCGCCTGCCAAAAAGAGGGTCACATATCGTTGAACTCTGCATGCTCTTGTCGCGTGCCCTAGTACATAAAGAAAATGAGCCAGAATGCGCAGGGTCAAAAGGCAGTGAGCTGGTCTGAATTAGTTCAGGCAGACACGCTGAAACAACCTGAGCCATGCAGTGACTAAGAACAGCAAATAAAAGATTTGCGCAAAGAAAACCAGTGATTAAGAACGCTGCGACAAGAGATACTGGCAAGACTACCGCCCCATCAACGATCTACGCAAACATGAACCAGCATGAATTGACTCCGCGAGCTAGTGACACAAAAAGCGCGAGTGCAGGGAGTCGGTATGGGCGATCATTGGCCCGGAAAATAATGCCAAACTCAAGGAAACAGCAACAACCATGAAATATGCAGACTCAGAAGAGCAGGAGGCTCTGAACATCAACGCCACTTACTGCGCGAGACTCGGCATATGCGCAGATGTTGGATATCCTGCGCCAAGGGCGGTTCATAGAAACTCAACGCTTGAAAAAAAAAGAGCTACGGGAGAATTTCAGACCATAATGAATACAATACAAAGCGAAATGCAAACTGTGCTCAACGAATGGCAGAATGTTCTTCAAAAAACAGGAGGAGCCTAAGCGACGCAAGAGAGCAGATTAAAGCTGGCTACAAGACTTACAGTTATTCAATGGAACTGTCGCACTTTCAAACAGAATGGGTCAACACTAAGGCATCAAATAGGAAGACTTACACCTCTTGCCGTAATATTGCAGGAGACACGAGAGCTGTGTATTATTAGAGGTTCCCGTACCTTTCAGCCGTCCACTATAATGCACCAGGGTAAAGGCAATGAACAGCCGCAAGGCCAAGCCGCTCTCTCAGTGAGAAATGACTGTGCTGCAACTGAACTACGAATTGCGCAGCTAAGCAACGAATTTAGAGAAATTGTGGCTGTCATGCTTCGCCCGCGTGGTCTGCGGTCACCGGTTGCGGTTTCCGTTTATAACAGACCGATGACGAGCAAGGGTCAAAACGGTTCTTTCACGTGGCTCGGTAAAGTGCAGGCGCAAGCCGGAAGCCTACCCTTCGCTGTGGGTGGAGACTTCGTTGCCAAACATCTTTCTTGGGGCTTCGTTAAGACTGACTGAAGAGGACGCGCTCTATAAAAGCAATAGAACTGTCGACGCTAAACGTGTGTAACACACCAGATATACCAATCCGCAATGGGCTACACGTGAAGCAGCAGGACACGACACCTGGTTTAACGCAGCCACTCCTGGGTTGATAAGGCGATGGGACGTAGATTTGACCCCATGGGGAAGCGACCATTTGCTTATAATAATTATGCTAAATCGCAAAAAGATCAAGAAAAAAAGGCATGCGGTTGTGTTTGACTGGAACAAATTTTGAGTAGCCACGGGAGTTTTTTTGCAGAAATTCTATAATCGCGGAGGCGCGACCAGAAGCAAGAGAGACTATACCATGTGATCCCACTACGACTCACACGAACGCCCACCTTTCAAAGCTTTGGCGAAAGGCCAATCGTCTAACCCAACAATATCGACACAAAGGGAAACGCCTTCGAAATTTATTGTCTCTTAAACGGCAATATCAATTGATAAAGAAATACCAGCAACTCCGAGAAGCCGACGAATGACGCAATATGTGTGAGAAGCTTGGACGCGAACGTGGCCTCAAAAGACTGTGGTTGATTTTGAAGAGTCTGCTCGGTAGAAGCAAAGGTGCACCCACCTATGGAACTCTTCCTGCGAGAGGACACTGTGACGCTGGAAACTCAAGCCATTCAAAATTTCCTTCCTCAAGCCGAGGAAACACCACCGGGATCATTGCCTAAAACAACGATTCACAGCTCGAAACCGGATCTTGACAAGCCCTTTATATTGGGGGAATTCATGGCAGCCCTGGCACAGGGCAAAAGGAGAGCAGCTCCTGGACATGATGGAGTAACTTAGCAAGAGCTTGCAAACCTCAGCATTGAAGCCCAAGACAAACTCCTAGCAATAATAATGAGTCCTGGGAATCGAGAGATGGGCCGGAGTCACTTAAAGTATCGCCCATCTGCCTCATGCCTAAGCCGGGCAAAGACCACACAGTGCCAGAAAATCTGCGGCCTATAGCTCTACGCTGAACCGTCTGTAAACTTATCGAACGAACGCTACACACGAGAATGCAACGCTACATTGATTACGAACGGCCTGGCCTACACCCAGCTCAAGCAGGTTTTCGACCGAACATGAGTACGCATGACTGCCCATGGTTGCTCTGCAGAGTAATAAACCACAGGTTTCGTAAACAGCTACCAGACTACATTATAGCAGTTAATATGCTTAAGGCTTTCGATAATGCGAAACAACATGTCATGTTCAAGGAGTTGGTGGTAAGGTACCCTAGCCAAAAGGCATACAATTGGATTCGCAGATTCCTTCAAAACAGGCTTATCAAGCTCCTGAGCGTGGCACCGGGATGGAGCCCCAGAACCTCTTACTTGGATAGGGGTGTACCCAAGGAATCCATCCTCGGACCCATGCTTTTTAATCTAGTCATGACACGAGTGGCAAAAAAGCTTGAGAGAGACAACACAGCACGTCTTATTATATACGCAGACAACATTACAATATCAATAGAAGCAGCGAATTATCCCGACGAGCGGAGTATGCAAAGCGAACTACAAGCAGCGATTCTCAGCCTTTTCCGTACCTTATATAACATTGGACTACAATTGTCACCAGAGGAGACCGAATGGCTCAGCGTGAATGAGAAACGACCTACAAATCCAAGCAAGCGCATTCAATGCAGCACAAACGTGTTTCAAACCCACTGCATTGAAGGCATTGGGAATTACGATTCAAGTCACAGAGCGTTTCTGAATTCGGGGATAACTGCTCGAAAAATGGCTCAAAGGGATGATCGACAACATTGGATGAAATAACGAAAACACCGAAATTCTACTTAGAAGACGCCATAGTTCCCACAAATAGAGTTTATTTCATGTGTTTTGTATCTGTTGGATGTATTCTGGGAGAATTGAAGATCAAGTTGGCCGCACTTGAGCACGAGACGGCAAATTAGTCGAGATGCATGGATAATGCACGAGTGCTTTCCTTCCTCTTCTGTTAATTTACCTTTCCTTTTTTCTCAACCTCCCCTTTTCATGAAACCTTTGATGCTTTGCCCTACCCGGGAATATACTGTTTTCTGCAGGTGTGGTTGTGAGGACATAGTTCTGAGAACCGCGTTCCGAGAAGTGAGTGGCTTGAGAGACGAGGCCTACGGCTGTCATTGTTGAAATAGCCGTTTTCAGTGTGTTGTAACATGATTACAACGCGTCCCCAAGTACTGCGGCCGCTAAACGACGCTGTTTGTGGAAAAACGCATGAAATTCATGACTAATTCCGATGCATTTCTTAGCGAGAAATGGGCACTACGCGTTTCTTTCTTTCTATCTATCTATCTATCTATCTATCTATCTATCTATCTATCTATCTATCTATCTATCTATCTATCTATCTATCTATCTATCTATCTATCTATCTATCTATCTATCTATCTATCTATCTATCTATCTATCTATCTATCTATCTATCTATCTATCTATCTATCTATCTTGCCACCCACGTCTGAGTTTTCCAGAGATTGTCTCCTTAACTTTGTGTAGGCTAAATAAAGATGGAAGGTAAGATTTCACGGATATGGCCGGCTGGTCATGACATGACATGATAGATAAATAGATAAATCAATCGTTCGATCGATCGATTGATAGATAGATAAATAGGTTCAATACGGGTACACAACAATATTCACCTAATTTTATAAGAGCGAAACTGGGGACATCAATAACGTTAAATCCTCGTTGCCTACATCGTCTAGTCCTTTCATCCACACACGTGTGGCACGGGCCCGTAAACCAAGGTCGTGGTAGGCGGACATGCGCCACAGGCGGCTTAATATTTGCACCTACCCAGGAATGGTGACAAGAGATATTTGTAATTTAAATGCGAGAGCTTTGTCAAAAATGCACATCGGCAACGTTCACCCGATGAACACGAGTAATGAATATCATGGTTTGAGGAGGAATCGAACCCGAGCATTCATTCTACGTGGCAAGCAACCATTCTACCTTAGATCCACGCGAGCCTTGAAGTTGTTCTACGTAGCACAATCTAGGGCTACCATCTTCGCAAGCGCAAGCGCCTCAGATCAGCTTACCGCTTCTGGCGCTATATTACCCGTGTTGCTGTTTGCATCACTACGCAAGTGTAAACAACTGGTTATGTAAAAAATTTGGAACTGTCCAACAGAATTCTGCTGGCACAGAATTTGCAACATGTAAATATATTGAGTGCCATTTCGTAACATTTCCCTCCATAAAATTACACTGCAGTCACCGTCCCTCGAGATGCTTTGAATATTATCAATTCCCGTACGTTGAATCTTCCGAACGTTTTTCTTTGCGCGCGAACACAGAAAGTACTGTTACTGAACGAAGGCGTCTCGCACCTGTGTCTCGCTACGTACCAGGTGGTCGGTGGTGGATCTACCCTCTCGAAACCCGCACTCGAATGAGTCGAGCAGATTCTTTGTTTCAAGAAAATGTACAGTTCGGTGGTTTACCATGTTTGTCAAACGTTTTCACATACAGCTTGTAAGTGTGATTGGCCTGTAACTACTAACAGGAAATGGATCCATGTCTCGCTTTAGAATCGAAGAACTATGCCTCTTTTCCAGGCAGAGTTGATCTCGCCAGAAAATCAGATAGCGTTGTACAGAGAAAGTAGGTGTCGTTGCATTCCAAGAGGCAGTTGTCTTAATGTTTCTTACGTTACACGATCTGAACCTGGGGCAGAATTATTGCAGCCATACAAGCAATGCTTGTAACTCGGCCAAACAGAAATAGTTGTTATGTGCTTCGTGTTTAGAAAATTTTCGCTGCAGTTTGCGTTTTTAGATTTTGGTTTGGTGTCGTTAAAAAACTACAGTTTATTTCAACGAGCTGGACACTTCTTTCAAGAGGGCACTAAGGAAGTTCGCCTTGTCTTCCAAGGTGTCTCCTTTAGTGTCTGCGTGAGTTAGGATGTGTGTCGCCCTGCTACTTCACTAACCATGTTCCAGATTTTAGTTTCTTATGCGTATGAAGCGATGCATGTTCAAAACATCTGCCAAATTTCTCTCTTAGCTTGCCGGCGCGTTCTCCTAACTTGGGAATTACTTTTTCTAAAGCTTTCAAGATTATTGGTTGTCGGTGAGTCGCGAAGCAACCTGCTCGCTTTGTTTTGTTGTTTGCGTGCATCGCGACACTCAGTGTTCCACCACGGTACACGTCGCTTGCCAGGCAGTGCAGATGTTTGCGGGATGCAATTTATCGCAGCATCTGTCAGAAATGCTCAAAATTATTGTACAGCTGCATATACCAGATAGATATGTGGAACCTAAATGAGCAATCATCGAGAACAGTTCCTAATCATCTTTGTCAGTGATCCATTTGGGGGATCTGGGAATGATATTCATATGATACAGGTGTGCTCAACGTTACTGGAAAGTTCTCACTTCCGTAATGATACTTATTGACTTTCCATGTCAGTAAACGAATGAAGGATGGAGAGACGATGCTGAGGTATATTGATGAGTGGGTATTGTTGGCGAGGCAGTAGTATGTGGGCTCTTTCTGATTTAGAAGACAAGCTTCAGAAGTAAAAAGGAACTGTTAATTGGTGACCTCGAGCATCGCAGCGCGAGTCACCAAACAGACATGCATGGAAATCGCCAAGGAGAGTACAAGTTCCTGAAAGTTTATTTATTAGTAACTGAAGTTCACATTTTTTCAAGATGATGGTGTGGAGGTATGTAGACAGAACAGATGGGGATGAGTTTGTTCAGAACTACTGGAATAGCCACTGCTTCAAGTGATGTTTTGAATGATAGATGAGTACATAAAATCCCTTGATTTACTATATTGGCAACACTACCTAATGACGCGACGGCATCATCTCTGTCCTTTCTATAAATAGCATACATACGTAGAAAATTAATATTCTTAGTTTTTAATTGTGTTCTTGTACACACACCACTAATGGTGAATGTTTAAGTAAAAGTTCTTGACCATCGGGGAGGTTACTCAGGATTCCTCAGACGTTCCACTGTAAAAATTGTTTCTCCATTTTAATGTAGTTAAGTGTCGTGTGCACAAAAGTGTTACCCTAGGTTACGGTACGTTTCTACCAACACCTCTTCTGAGGTTGCAGGCGGTGCCTGCTTAGCAGGCACGTTCATGACGGTTTCGGACCTGACTGCACTTGCATTGGCCCGGGGCCCAGCAGGCTCGGAAGTATGTTGACTCTTTTCAGCAGGAAGCGGAAGCAGTACAGGCTGCTCCATGTGGAGGCGCTGCTGGCACAACCGCGATCACACTTGGTGTGAATCTCACGGTTGCCGAGAAACGTGGCACAGCACCCTGGCGTGCCACGTCGGTGAAGGAAGGATCAGAATGATTTTGTGTAGAAAACTGTTGACGTGCCTTTTGGAATGATAGGTTGAATTTGACCTCAAGTGCTTACATTTGTTTGTCCTTTTTTATTCGGAGCATTATCGAAAGTAGGCGGGATGATCTTCTTTACAGTTAGCGCAACAGACTTCTGTAGTGCAGGCGTCCGATGCATGTTGACAAGATACGCACTTCACGGACCTGGCGCACCTTCTACACGCTTGGGATCCGTGTCCAAAGCCCTTGTGTTTGAAACATGGGCGAGGGTTTGTACATAAGGTTTGACACGATGCTTACAGTAACCGGTTTCATTAGAGTCAGAGAGGTTGCTTGACCAAAGGTAATTACGATGTGCTTTGTTGGGATCTGTTTGTCATCTCACCTTACTATTTTTCTTTGTACTTTCACGACATTATATTTCTGCCATTTTTCGAGCTTCAGATAGTTCGAGGAGGTCACCCGGAATCAGCTCAACCCCTAGGTTCCCCTTCTCTCGGACGCGGCAAAGCCGCGCACGGCTAGGCGTGAGAAGGAGTAGCGACTCGCCTCCTCTCCCCCTCTTCCCCCGTTTTCTCGAGTCCATGGTATTGTTACGCACCAAACACCTGCCTGCGCGGGCACCCCTGCCTGGGGCAATGCATTTGAATTTCCTCACGATTTCCTTCGAGGATGTGGGGACATTGTTTCGTGCGTTGCGTTGTCTTGTCAGCTTAGCATAAGAAACGCTACAATTCTTGGAATTACTTATGTATGGCATAAATAGTATAAAGACACAGGATACACCGTATTTATATGTTGACGCTCTGCCTCAGATATGCGCAGCGTTTGCTTTTTATTTGATACTGCGCACAAGTATAAACGCAGAATCGAGAGCAATATTGGTGGGTACTGCAGATGTGGTTGGACTTTGGAAATAAATGCAAGCAATAAAAGGCTAAGATTTAAGCCGTTTTGGATGACAGACAAAAAAAATTTGCCTCGAAATATTCCAAAAAGGCTATCGTCTTCATTAGCGCACCAGGGCCATCGTGCTATGCAAAGTGAGGAATGTTTTATTATTACGTGTATTTTTATGTTTACGGAACATCACATCTTCGCCGTGGAAAGCTTTCAAACGATTTGCGAATCGAGTAAGCCCTCTTGCAATGCTTTCGCAGGGGAAGACGTCACCAAAGCCTGCACTGAAAGACAGTCAACGCAAAGCAATGGCTGCCAAGAGAGCTTCACTCGCCGAACCATCACAGCTTGGCATCACGAGTAATAGCGACGAGCCACCACTTTACCCACGACCGCAACCACCTTCAGCGATCAAGCGGCGCCAGTCTATCGGTAAATACAATTACTGTTGTCACTATGAGAAAAGCAGCTACAGTTTTCTCGCGACGGAACAGGACATACGACACCGCAAGGTCGTTGCGTGCACAGCATGAAATTATATAATAAATAACGTCATGGCGTAATCGCTTCTCTGGATTGGGATGCAGCACAAGAGAAATGTGTTCTGAAGGAAGTCTATGGAATGATTTCTCCTAGGCTCGTAGCACGCACGTTCAAAAGAAAGTTATTCGAACGGAGAAAAAACGAGGCAGTTCTTCTTCATTACATCTGTGATTATTATTTTATTCCTACTGCTATAGGTACAGCTGCAGCAGTAGCACCAGCAGTAGCAACATCGCTAGTAGCAACAATGGTTGTAAGTGGTTACTATTTCAACTGCTTGACATGAACACATTCCGCTCTATATGCAGGACATACTTAATTGTAGCAATGTTACTGATACTTGGAGGTACAGGGAGGGGGAGAAAGTTCGCAAGCCACGCTACCATAGTAATACACGGAATAGTGTCCTCTGCACGTCTAATGTATGAAGTGTATAAGTGTTTGATTTCCTCCTTTAGTATGAGCGTGATAAGCTGAAAAAAAAAACACATGACATGCAGCCGGAAAGAGTGCGCTTTTAGTCAGCGCGGTTAGTAATGCTTCCAGAATAACAACAATTCACGTCCACACGAAATCTGATTTAAGATTTTTCTGCTTGATGTGGTTTCATTGTTCATCGCGGCCGTACCTTTTCAGTGATGAGAACTATGGATATGCGCTGTCTGTACAGACCTTGATGACCATACCCAAATTCTATCGCGGCCGTACCCGCAGCGCTGTTTCGCACTTTATGGACATGACGTGTTTGGTATTCTTCTTGGACCACGACAAGGGTTCATCTATTGATATTTGTGTGCGTGCCTTGAGACATCGTTATGTACCGATACTCCCAAACGGTAGACGCGCCGTGTCGGTGCACAATAGGTCCGGTGTTAAGAAGGCAGTTGTTAGGGTTTTAGCCTGCTGACCTGCACTACATCACTGAGCGTGGTTGCCGGCAGGGTGGTCTCAGAAGCAGGAGTGTTCTCATAGGTGACACCAGATATCTGCCGAACGATAAGGTAAGGACACATGTACCTGGAATATAATTTCTCTGATAATCGAACTCGACGAGCTCGGTACCACAGGAACGAGAGAACCGAGTGAAAAGCGAACGTCGATATGTCGGCTGTCGTAGATGAATTTCTGAGTGGCTTTTGAAGCCGAAAGTCTTAAGTGGGTGATCTGACGTGCGTCGTCATCACGAGCATTAGCGGCCCGTATATATTCGGTTGGCGGGGTTGTAGTGGTCGAAAGTATTGTGTCCAATGGTAATGTCGTATCACGGCCATAAATCAAATAGCAGGGCGAATACCAGGGGTGTCTTGGCCCACAAAATGGAACGCGGATGCCACGTGAAATGGTGCCATATGCCAGTCATGGTGGTCGGAGGACACATACATCACTAGCATGCCCGTGAGTGTGTGAATAAGGCGTTTGGTCAGGCCGTTTTTTTTGGGATGGTAAGAAGCGGTCAACGTGTGCTGTGTGAAGGAAAAGCGCAAAAGATTGTCTATTACTCGTGAAAAAAATGCATGGCCACAATCTGTGAGCAATTGGCGAGGAACGCCATGGTGCAGGATGACATCCTGTTGCAAAAATTCCGCAATGTCAGTAGCGGTGCTGGTGGGACTGCGTAGCGCTCCAGTAATGAAATACCTAGTCGCATAGTCTGTAGCAACAGCGACCCACTTGTTGCCTTAGCTTTATTCAGGAAAAGAACCGAGAACATTTATACCGACATGGAAAAAAGATTCGGTGGTTATAGAGTTTGGTTGAAGAAGTCCAGCCGAGGGCACAGTAGGTCGCTTTGTACCCTAGCGTTTATCGCAGGAGGACGCGCAACAGCGAACAGAGCTGGCAAGGCCGCACCAAAATTAGCGGAGACGAACACGGTCGTACGTGGGGGATACACTCAGAGGACCAGCAGTTGGTTCGTCGTGGAGCTAACGCAGCACGGCGGAACGCAGATGTTATGGCGCGACTAAAAGGAGCTCAGAGCGATCTCGCTGGAGGCTGCGACGGTACAGCTTGTAATCCAAGAGGACGTACATGTGAAACGACGCGTTGTTCAGAGCTGAGTTTAGGCGGTCGATGAGCGACCGCAGGGAAATATAGCGAAGCTGTTCATTACCAATCTGAAGAAACCTTTAAATCGACATGACGCTTGACCTACGCTCGACGACTGATCCGTCTGGTTGATCGACAGAGTAGCGGGACATGCGGTGGGCGTCCAGATGGAGGCGTACAGAGTTGTAGGCAACTGAGTAGGAGTACTCCTGAAGACGCAATGACCAGCGATCGAGCCGCCCAGTAGGGTCCTTCAGTGAAGAAAGCCAACACAGTGCGTCATGATCTAAGACGACACGGAAAGGGTGGTCATAAAAGTAAAGACAGATTTTTGAAACCACTCGGACAAAAACGACACATTCCCGTCCTGTTAGAAAGTAATGGCGTTCCGTCTTCGAAAGGGCCCGACTTGCATGCGCAATCACATGGTCGTTGCCCCGCTGAGACTGCGCCAAGACTTCGCCAATGCCGTGACCGCACACGTCTGTGCGCACTTCAGTAGGAGCATGGTGGTCGAAATAAGCAAGAAAAGTAGGTGTCGTGGGAGCGGTGATAGCTTAGAGAAGGCGTCAGGTTGGAGAAGGCCCCAATTAAAGGAGACGTCTTGTTTGAGGAGGCCAGTGAGTGGCCGTGCGAGTGCCACAAAGTTTTTCACAAACCACCGAAAGTAGGAGCAGATGCCCACAAAACTGCGAGCATGGTTGAGAGAGAGTAGAACTAACAAGTTCGTTACAGCGCGTATTTTTCCTGGGTCTGGTCGTACGCCGGTGGCGTCAACAAGGTGACCCTGCACAGTAGTTTCACGAAAACTGAAGTGGCACTTCGAGGAATTTAGCTGGAGGCCGGCTTGTCGGATTATTGATAAAATTGTCAAAAGGCTTCGAGGTGTATGGCGAAGGCGGCTGAGAAGGTTATCACGTCATTCAAGTAGCACAAGCGCGTCTTCCATTTAAATCCTTGAAGCAGCGTGTACATAATTCTCTAGAAGGTTGATGGAGCATTGCAGAGGCCAAACGACATGTGCTTGAGTTGGTAAGGGCCATCAAAAGTGAACGAATACAGTTTTTTCACGCTCTTTTTCGTCTGCAGCTATTTGCCAGTAGCCAGATTAGAGGTCGAGAGAATAAAACAAGGTGGTGCCATGAAGAGAGTCAAGTGTTTCGTTTATAAGGGGAAGAGAATATACGTCTTTCTCGGTAATTTTGTTGAGGTGCCAATTATCAATGCGGAAACACCAGGAGCCGTTTTTATTTTTTACCAAGACCACTGGGGAGGCGCAAGGGCTTCAAGATGGATTGAAGATGTGTTTTACTGGCATTTTGGCCACTTTCTTCTGAATTACTGCTTGTTTGATGCGTACACGCGGTGAAACTGATGGTGGATAAGCGCAGAATCACCAGTGTTGTTTTGGTACTCTACAATATCAGTGTGGGCCAAGGGACAATCACGGATGTCAAAAATGATACCCTCGGAGGCCAAAGCCCGGCAGAGAGCATCAGCTTGATCAGACGAAATATTCGAACCAATCATACTTCGAAAGATGGATATGTCAAAACTGGGGCACCGTGGGGCTCCAGCTTGGTCCAGGAACACTTACAGCGAAAACGTTGATGTCATCGTCTGGTATGGCAGTGAGTTGAGCAAGCGACATCTGGCAGGGCAGCACTTAGGGAATGAAGCCGAAATTTATGAGCGGAAGGAACACACAGTTGTCTACTATGGAGGTGATGATGTGCGACACTTTCACACTGCGCGTCTGTCGTGCGTCTGTTATCGGGGTAACGATGTAGTATCCGTCAGGAACTGGAGGAGTCCATGACAAACAGACGTATGTCAATGCTCGAGGTGGCAAGCGAACAAAAGTGGTTCGACCCAAGCGGCTGATGGGATTTTCACAGGCATCAGAGAGAAGGGGAACATCGCGGCTGACCGTGCCAGAAGAGCAGTATATTAAGGTTGAGTGTGCAGACAGGAAATCAAGGCCATGTATGAGGTCATGGGGGCAACGAGCTAGAATGGCAAAAAGGACTGTGGTGTGACGACCAGCAATGCTACACAAGCAGTGCACATTCCGACGACATATGCGGCGCCACCATCGCCAAAACGTATGACTTGAGGCATCGAGAGCGTCATGATCTGCAAACCGCGGCGTAGATGAACGCTCATAACGGATAGGTGGGTGCCAGTGCCAACAAGGGCAGTCACTGGAACATTGTCGACTTTTACTTGAATGAGACTGTGGTGTGTGGGAAGCGCCACAAGAGGTTTTCCAGGCGTAGTTGGTATGGAAGCTTCACCTTCATAAAGTGGAATATCTAGTTTTCCTGCTGCGATCGTCCAGAGGAGCTCAATGAGGAAGAGCACCAAGGTGGTGGAGTGCAGGACTGGTGGCGTAGCGACGACAGGGAGCGGGAGTAGCGGTGACCAGACGAAGGGGCGTGAGTGGCGAGAGGCTCGTCAAGAGGCGGTGAGTAGACGTTTGGTGTAGAGGCTTATTTATTTATTTATTTATTTATAATTTACACGTACTGGTGTCTCGATTTGGAGACATAGCAGGAGTGGGTACATATTTTAGTACAAACAACAAAAGGAATAAACCCTAAAATTATACAAACAGATGAAGATATGATGTGCTTAGATAGCTATACAACAAAATCTTTCATCAGGTGCGAGTACAGATGTTGATGGAAATACAGAAAAAAGACAACCGTTAAGAAAATGCAAACAGAATAAATCGTCTTGGGTATTCGTAGTTTCTCAACAAACTCATCATGAGACAATGCGTGAAGCGAATCATTCAAGTTGTTCCAGGTTTCAATAGTGAACGGAAAAAAACGAAAATTTAAAACAGTCAATATGTGTCCTGAAAGGAATAATGTTCAGTCTGTAGGTTTTTCTAGTGACATGTGTATTAGCGGGTACAAAAAAGAAGGGTGCCTGTATATCGGATGGGGTGTGCACGATCTCGTGCACCAGAATTACGCGTTCGCGTTTGCGCCTATGCTCCAATGTCTGCAACGATAGGATGTGAGCATGTGATGAAGGTGAGAAGCTGCGATCATAACGACCGAAGGTGAATCTGATAGCATTTTTCTGGATTGATTCTAGCTGCATTATGTCGCACGTGAGGAGAGGAGACCATGCAGTATAAGCGTAATCTAGTATCGGACGAACTAGTGATTTCTAGGCAGTCAGCTTACATTCCAACGTTGCATTTTTTAGAGTTAGCTTTATGCAACCAAGTTTTCGAAGCGCTTTTGCAGAGATATGGTTGACATGAGCATGCCATTTTAGGTTATGTGAAAGAAGGACACCCATATATTTGAAATGACTAACTTGGTACAAAAAAAATACCATTCGCATTGTAAGAGTATTTCAGCGGCTTCTTTTTGTTACCGAAAGTCATGGCAACTGTTTTGGTAAAATTTATTTTCATGTGCCACCTATCACTTCATTCGCAGAACATTGAAAATACCTTGTTCATATCTTGTTGATCACTAGCATCAGTAACAGTGCGGTAGAGAACACAGTCACCTGCATATAGGCGCAACTTGACGTTGGTGTTGTTAATAACACTCACTACACCATTAATGAAAATGACAAATAACAGAGTTTCGAGCACTGAACCCTGAGAAACTCCAGATGTGACTGTTACTGATGAAGAATGCGTGCGATTAAAAGTAATGATCTAAGATCCTAAGTGTAGATAGTCAGTGATAAAGTCTAATAATTTAGACCTTTTAATACTGCTCGCAGTTTACATAGAAGCTTTTCGTGGCAGACCATGTCAAAAGCTTTCGAATAATCAATGAAAATGGCCTCTAGTTGATCGTGACTATCAAGTGCAGAAGCTATGTCGTGCGTAAACTCGTGTGTAAACTGTAGTGTGTAAAACGTCGAGAAGTCGAAGGGCGTACGAACGAATGGACAGACGGATGGAGAAGCGGATGCATGGACGGACACTCGTATGAACGCAGGGACAGCGGACGGACGATTGCATGGATGTATATACGTACGGACAGACGGTAACATGGACGAACTGATGGACGATTCTCCCCACTCATCATCACTCACTCCGTCGATATGCTGTGTTTTTTTACACCCCCCAAACAAGCTCTCGCATCTTTCCTACGCCTGACCAGTCTTATTCTACGCGCAATGACGTCAACTTGAGGATTGGCAACGTTTACTTTATTAAAGCTTTTTGAGATCTGGTTTAGACCAATCAACGGAATGCACGTTGGGTGTCGTCGCCGATCGCCGAGTTGACGTCACTGCACGTGGAAGGACTTTGGTAGGCATCGGAAAGATGCGCGAGCTTGTTAAGTGGGTGAAAAAAAGTCGAATCCTGTTGTCTGGGCTTTTAAAAGTTTTTTTTTTAGTTTTATGTAACCCACTACAGACGTGAGAAGGTCAGATCATGGTGTGCCAGAGGCAAACTGCAATAATGCTCAAATGCACTTTTAGATGTGCAGCATCTCGAGCTCTGGCCTATGTCCCGTGGCGTGAGCGTCGGTGTCCGCACTGGTACTACACATTCCGTTCGCAACTCTCCTCCATTCCTCTCTCAGCATGCTCGTCCGCTCCTCCTCGTTATCTTCTCCTACGATCCCCCTCTCGCCTCGTAACGCGAACCCAGGGAGATTCTCCTAACTTACGCTGGCTCCCCTACTCCTCTAGGCATTATTCCCCACGAGGTTTACACCATCATTGCGCATGCGTGTCCCTCTACCTTTCGCCTCGTAACGTCCACGCAGGGAGTGTCTGCTAGCGAGTTTTTTTATTGAAAGAAAAACTGTCTGCTTGCGCTGCACAACCCTTGATTGAGCCCACCATATATATAGGCACTAGATCTTGACTTCCAAGGTTGTGCCGTTGGAAGATCTCTCCTGCGCATGTTTGAACAAACGCAAATTCGCAGCATGGGCGTTAACCAAAAGCAAACTGTACATTTGTGTGCCCAATGGGAGTCTTCTCTCTCTCACTGCCCATTATCAGCGATTAGCATCTCCCAGTAGGAAACACGGGCCTATCACTGCGTGCTTTGCGCCTCCCCTGGTTTCTCTCCTGCACAATGCCGCGACGAGCGCAGAGTCATCGCCGCTGGTGTAAAGGCCTGACCACAAGCAACCTTCGCAGCACATTAGCGCGTGGCTGTCATGACGTGGTGCCACACCCTCTCCCCGATTAAAGGCAGCCATGTTTCTCAGAGGGTGAAATGCTTCACCGGTGAAGCTTGCCCTGCACTTCGAAGAGCTCTCCTGTGGACGCAATGCTGAGTGCCCTTTCTCTCCACAAGGAGATGGCGCAGTGCCGCGTAAAAAAGCCATGCACTGACACGCTGCGACGTGCACGTGTTGTCATGTGTGGAGCGTTAGCGCGCGCTGCTTCAGATCTACACATAGTTCCATTCAGCAGGAGATAGCGTAACTTCCTCTCTCTGTGGGGCAACGTGCATTTATGCTTAAATTCACTTTTTCTGCTGGATATATGCGTCTAAAATATTACAGAGCTTAGTATTGCGATGACCAGCAAGAAATGCTCGTGAGCTGGAAACGCACGGTAAGGCGAGAGGAGGAGAAACGCGAGACGACGTCGAAAGCCGCCGACGGGGCAGTGCTAATTTCGCCCCTTTATTCCAGGCCTGAAGCGAAGCCACGGCGGCTGCCAGCGTCCAACATGCCAGGCGCGTGAGCTCGTTCTTTTACTGTGTTGTCGAAGCTAAAGGTCATGAGTCTAAAGCGAATGGAAGCATCAGTTCGGAGCTTACGAGGTACATAGCTCAGGGCAGCCGCTTGATAGATTCGAGGTGGTCGACAACTGCATTCGGAGAAGTACCCATGTTTGTCGGAGGCTGAAATGCCTCGCCTGCGAAGCTTGCCGGGCACTGCGAACGGCCCTCCTGCGGACGGCGGCGGCCGCCAGTCTGCGGCACCGCGCCCTCAGGGCAGGCTTGCTGCTAGCGTGAACGGGCCATTACGCAGTGCTTCCAGAATGCAATTCACCAATTTTTTTCGCGCAGAACATAAAATAAACGTATTATTCACTCTCTCCAGACGAAAGACTATGGCCTTTCGACGAAATTTGCAGTGAGACATGCAGATATGGGGTCAATTTTTTTTCAGCTAGCTCCTGTCGTATCGCAAAAGCAAAAAACATGGAGGAAAGTCTAAATGGTCGTCATATGCGTAGACCACCATCGTCTAGACTTAATGGCGCTGGTGCTGCGACGGCCGTGGACAGGTTAGAGCCGCGTTTTAATGATGTATGTTCGCTCATATGCATTGCAAATTTCATGGTTTTTGGTTGATAAATAGGACATTTAAACGGACGTCGAGTGAGCGAACGTAATGAAAAAAACTTTCATCGAATGAAACAATGTGCACGCTGGTATGCCGTGTGGTCTTCTTCCTGCCGCTATTTCTACTACCTCTAACATCCTCTGTCAGCGCGCCTCTTGGTGACAGCAAGGTGCGGGTGAGTCGCAAAAATTTTTTCGCTGTTGTTTCGTTTTCGTTTTCATTTACTTTTTGCTCTTGTTTCACTTTCCGTTATATTCCTCGCGATTTATCTGTCCTGTCATCTTCTATTTTGCGTTTACTTCCTAATTTAGTGGCAGCGAGGGTTAACCCTATGTAAATAATCTAGCTTGGTGTAGGCGCATTGAGGTATAGTAGCGTTGTACGGCTGGCGTCTGCAAGTTTCAGCATCCGCAAACTTGTAGCGTCCCCTCGTTGGACTCGATAGAGGGTGGGCGCCAACGCTTCTAAACAAAATTCAAACAGCATTAATACAGCTTTCCTCTGCTAAGTAATCTTACCACTTTAAAGCGCGGACGCACTGAAGACTAATTTTTCAAGCGATCAAACGAAAACTTCATTTTATGTCATACGTAGTGAAAAAAGTGACAAGCAAGCCAGAACCATATCCCCCTGCGTAGAAGCCACTTGTTTTACAGAAACTCTTGTGCCGGGTACAAAGTTATTAAAATGGCCAGCGGAGACCTTCTCCTCGAAATTCGAGAGAACGAACAGTTTGGAAAGCTAGATGATCTTTCAACCTTCGCTGATACTCTGATCACTACAACACCACACAGATCAATGAACTCAACTTTCGAAGTGGTATCTGACACGCATTTGCTTGGCCTGACCAAAACTGAACCCGTGGCTGGGTGGAAGAGCCAAAATGTGACCTATGTACAGAGAATTATCATGAGATGAGACAACAAGAAAATACCGACAAACACTTAATACTGACGTTTGCTTCCAGTAATCTGCCCGAAACTATTCAAAGCAGGTACACAGGAACTTCTATCAGGCCAAACTTTCCTCTGCCCCGTCGTTCTTTCTAATGACCACGGCTCCAAAAGCTGTCATGGTAGGGAAAGTTGTGCACAGCGTGCAGTCTGAGGCCACACTTCGGATAACTGCAAATAACAGCTACACTGTGTAAACTGTGAAGGAAACCAAGCCGCATATTCACGCTTCTGCTCTTACTGGAATAAAAAAAGAGGTAATTACCTTGAAGGTGAAGGCGAGCATTTCATTTAAGTGAGCACGGAGAAGAGTACCGCCATTCTATGGTCCTACATACGCTGACACAGCGCGTCTGGGGGCACCACCACACCCGCCCTCGCAACTCCTTCCACTTGTGCAGAGTGAGCCGTCGGCTCTGGCACCTGCCCCCAAGATGGCAGTAGTTCAGTTTACTTCGCCTACTCACGAACAGAGAGCGGAGACGTCAGGGTCCTCTTGTCTCAACGCCTCACCTAGCCAGGTGAGGCCCAAAGTTTGAACCACTAGCTCGCACCTGCGGGCATTCAGTGCCTCCGAAGAGGCATTGGATCTGGTTCCATTGGATCGCTTATTCGCAGCACCCTTGGTGCTGCGAATAAGCGCCGTTGCTTCTTGGAGCGCACCGAAAAAAAACGAAAATTAGATAATGGTTCTCAGGGATGGCCCTAATATTTGAATGGAAACGTGCCACCTGAATAGCCACTTGCTTTTCGTACACACAGCACCACTTCACTTTCACCATGAACCCTCAAAATATACGATGCTACGTCAAAAGCCTTCTCAGATACTTTGACGATGTCCGAGAACTTTTACACGAATTCTCATCAAAAGTGGTTGTGTACCAAAAACACACTTAAAACCAAAACATGCCAAGTTTCCACGTAACTACATCATTTTTGGAAAGGACCGGAATGATGTCTTGACGTCATCCTGAGGTGTAGACATTAAAAACAATCAAGGAATTGTATACACATACAACTCCAAACGCCCCTTGAGATGGCTGTTCGAGCTGTCCTTTTCGATCAACTCGTCACCATTTGCTTACTCTACACACCCCCGTATCACAATCTAGAGAAATATGAATTTGAGTCCCTAATAGATCAGCAACGTGAACCTTGTCTAGCCCTTTGGGACTTCAATCTCGCAAATTAGGTATTCAGAGCAAGTTATTAGGGAACCAGAGCAAATTGCTAATGAGATAAGTTTTTCAATCAGTTTTTACGAAACATACCAATAACGTGGTACTACCCCCCTATGCTGTGAAAGTACCCCTAGAAGAAATAATTGTAAGTGAAGAAGGCATACTTGCTCTTCTGCTCAAGCTTGATCTAAAAAATCCACTGGTCCCGATAATGTTACTAACTCATTTTTATGCCGATATGCGCAGTGGACATCTAAACATCTCTTTAAAATATGCACGTTATCTCTACACACTTCGTAATTACCGGACGACTGGTGCAACACTACAGTAGTTCATATACACAAATCAAGCTCAAAGCTAGAAATAAGCAACTACTGCCCAGTGTCACTTACTAGAACGTGCTGCAAAATATTCGAATATATAATTTTCAAGGCCATAATAACTCACCTAGAAACAAATGAGTTCCTTTAAAAACATCAACATGGCTTCAGATCAGGTCTCTCAACTACAACCCGAATAGCTGAATGAACTCACGACATAGCCAATGAAATTACCGAGAACAGTCAATTAGATGCCGTTTTTTAGACTTCTCTAAAGCGTTTGATGTTGTTTCACACAAGAATTTATTAACAAAAGTTTCAATCTTTGGTATTGAAGATAAAATAGTAGCGTGGAATAAGTTTTTTAACCAAACGAAACAAAGTAACAACTTACAACCATCTATCGCAACCGCTTGATGTTTACTCTGGAGTACCTCCGGGATCGGTACTTGCAACACTTTTGTTTTTAATGTTTAATAACGCTATTCAATTTTCTGATATAATCCTGTTCAAACGCGACTATTCGCAGAGGCCTGTGTCGTGTACAAAGTCGTACACAATTCAAACAATCAAGTTAAGCTGAACAATTCATTGAAATGATCTATTCCTAGTGCAATACCTTGGAATGAAATTAAACACAACCAAAACTCACTTCAATTCATTTACAAATAAGACCAACCCTATTAACTCTACGTATATTATAGGAAACAGAACTATCGACAAAAACGACCAAGTAAAATACTTAGGCGTTACTTTCTTATTGATCCTCAGCTGGGAACCACGTGTTTTAGTCATACATCGTAAAGCGGAGAGGAAGCTATCCTTCGCGAGGAGAAAATTGCGCTCTGCGCCATCCTACATTAACCTAATGCATACAAAACTCTAATTATACAATGTTTAGAGTACGCCGATTTCATCTGGAGTTCACATCAAAAGCACCTCACTAATAAAATAGAAAGGATACGAAAATTGACAGTTAGATTTGTATATTCAGACTTGTCGAGGCAATTCAGTTCTGCAGGCTTGCTCGCAAGGGTAAACTTAAAACCTCTTTCGCCACGCAGAATTATCTCGTGACTACAATTTCTTTGCCGGTTACATCATGGTCAATACTGCATATCGCGATCTCATTACCTGCTAGACCCGTCCATATAATCATCGTAGCTGAACCATTTTAAAACTATCCATCAACCTTTGATTCGTGTTAACGCTTACAAACATTCCCCTATTCCGTCAGCTATCTACCATTGGAATGACTAGACAACAATATTGTGTGCTGTAACACTATTCAATCGTTTATGAACATAATACAGTGTGTCTATTTTAAAATATGAGCTGTTTTGCATTGTATGTTCTTTCTTGTTTATTTGGTATGTATTTTTTTCGATGCTTTGTATGTATTTTCTTGTCTCCACTCCTGCATGGGCCGTAAAAAGCCTGCATTATTTTCAAACAAAAAACTTAAAAAAGTAACAGCCGCTGGGGCGAGTTTAACTGTGATGCATGAGGTCGCCTAATTTAGAAATTCCTTTTCTCATCTGGGGCATGTCTTGTGAATAAGGAAGTCCCAGCATATCACAACCTCGCAAACAGTACATTCTTATCTGTAGATCGGAGCACTACATTTCCGTCTTTTTTTCCCCTTTTTAATTGGGAAAATGTTAGTAATCCCCATGAAAGTGGTTACTTTTAAATAATGCTAAGCACACCAATGAAAAATCAATGTCTTTCACACATTATAGAATGGCAGAGTGAAGACCAATCGGAAATAGTTTTGAAGCCTTACTTTCTGAAGTTGTACTGATTTGCGTGCCTTATGCATAAAAGCTGCTGCCAACTATTTCAAAGTTTTACTTTTATTGACGCAGCAACCAAATGCATCTTACAAACAAACAGACAACCTGGCAAACAATGATTGCCATGGTAGAATAACGATTTTCGAAACGTGCACAAGAAACAAAACAAAGCCTGGAGGCTCCGTTCAGGACTCTCTGACAGCGGGTAACTTTGCAAATTTTAAGAACATCAAGTCGTAAAGCAAGAAGACGCGCCGACGAGGGAGTTGGGATAACTGGCAAAAGTTTCTGCCGGGCATATCTTACACATACACACGAGGGTACAGTCAGGAATAGGGTGAGCAGGATAGTCGGAAGACAGGCATATTCACCCTTTATTGAACACACAGGGTGAGAGTTTGCAAGACCGGGCAAACAACTGCATGAGCAAACAGTTTCAACACTTGTCCAGAACTTAGTCGTATTTTGAGGCGTTTCAACGCTACAAATCAAGAATAAAAAACAAACTAGAGCAAAAATGTAAAAATTACGAAGCACACAATGAAACATTTTGTTTACTTGAGCTATTGGCACCTTTAATCTGCTGCAATAAGTCCGCACCAGAATCTGAACGTGTATTTCATGAAATGTTGAAAAGCATACTTGTCGAAACACAGAAGACCCTACTTTGCTTCTGTATGCAATCCTACATGGGCTTTCGTCGAGAAACCTAATTCCTCGGAAGAAGCCATCATTATGTCCATTTCAAAACAGGTCAAGCACCCCATCCTTCGTGATGATTTACAGGCCCTTAGCATTGACAAGTTGCGCTGGTAAACTGTTTGAGAAGACGATAAAGAGGTGCCTGATACATTTCCTTGAAACAAACAGGCTACTTGACCTGTACCAGTGCGGGTTTTGAGAAGGCAGATCCACCCGTGAACACGGTACGTATCGAGGCAGAGATCCGAGACGCTTTTGTCCACAGTCAATATTGTCATTCAGTCTTCCTCGATATGAAAAAAGCTTACGACGCTACATGATGCTTTCATGTATTGAGAGACCTGCATCTCCTAAGTGATATACTGTTGATCCTCAGATGTAGATGTGAGAAGCATGTCGACCACACGTGCCTTCACCTCTCGTCACGGCGCATGCTCCGGCCCTCTCGCCAAAGTATAAAAACAGCCTCTTGAATAAACATTCAGTCTTGTTCCTGCCATGAAGTGTCTTTTCCTCGCACCTACGTACAATACCACGGTGGCGATAAAAACGGGATCTTTATCGCACTTCGAGTCAGACACCAGAGCAATGGGATCTCGACCACAGCCTTCGACAACGCTGTAAGTAGTTGGAGTATGTATCATGTACGCTTAGAAGCCTACATTGCGGGCAACAAGATTACCGACACAGCTATAGGCCGAGCTCTACTGGTTCCGTCATTGAACGACAAGGGCACCACGCGGGGGTCTCCATCAACTCTTTGGCGTATAACGACGTTGTCAAATGCCTGGAAGATCATTTCAAACCTCTAGCAAACGAAATAGCCGCAAGCTAAATATTCTTCACGCGAAGGCAAGAATAGCAAGAAATCGTTCAGGACTACATTGCTGAGTTGAGAATACTTGCCGCAAATTGTAATTTGGGAACGACACTGCACTGTAGGCTGCGGGGCCGAATTTTTTTGCGGTATTCGGGACGGTGGAGCGCGCCGGTGCTTGCTGGGCTCCAAGAAGTTGACTCGTGAAGAGGCCGAATAATTTGTCTTAGGCTCTGAAAAAACGAACGAAGACGCTCGTGGCATGCAAGCTTCATACGCAATACCTGCAGGCAGTGGCGTCAGCATGGTACAGAAATAGCACCAAGGAAAAGATTACAGGAGAAACGACCAACCACGAAGTCATAGTCTCTCATGCGACAGATGCAAAGGGCCCCATAGCCCCGCTGCGGTGGTCTAGTGGCTAAGGTACTCGGCTGCTGACTCGCAGGTCGTGGGTTCAAATCCCGTCTGTGTCGGCTCCATTTCTGATGGAGGCGGAAATGTTGTAGGCCCGTGTGCTTAGTATTGGGTGCACGTTAAAGAACCCCAGGTGGTCGAAATTTCCCAAGCCCTCCACTACGGCGTCTCTCATAATCATAAGGTGGTTTTGGGACGTTAAACCCCACATATCGATCAATCAATGAAAGGGCCCCATACCACGGCGTCAAGTTGATATTGCAGGTCCATCTTTCATCAATGTGCCAACAAAGGACATCTTGCTAGAGCCTGCAAAAGATCCCTCGGTCCGACGTTAGGAACGTTCACCGTCGATGGAACGGAATGCGAACTTGAAGAATAGGTTTTATATGCTTTAGTCGCACACCGTTCGGCCAATCAGCGCTTAGTGCAGCCAATCGAGCACACCTTAATGTGGGAAGGTCATTGGCTGCCAGTGATTGTCAGCAGGAGATCACCAGTAAGTGTAGTTCCCAAGAGCGTCTACAAGAAACAGTGCAAGTGGTAGCTGGCTTTGCAGAAAACTCCCATACGCATTTCACGTTTCCGGGGCCGTTACTGGTGTGGGGAAAAGTAGAAATGAAGGTACAGCTTGGTCCAGTAACGTTGAGCAGTTCTCTGATAGTGGTGGACCCTCAAGGGCGACTGCTGTGTGGAAGAGAGACAATAGAAGAATTTCTCAAAGCTCACGTATTCCTTTTGAAGAGAGGCATGTCGTCTATGGTGAATGTTGTGCACGTCGGCAGTAAGCTTACCGCACTTCTTGACAAATTTTCCCACTGTTTGAGGACCTCGGATGCTGTAAGGAACCACCGGTGAAACTATACCTCAAGGAAGGCGCCCAACCACGATTTCTGAAGGCTCGGGCAGTTCCGTACGCCATGCGGGCTCAAGTATCTGCCGAAATCGATCGACTGGTGGAAGTGGGACTTCTGGCAGTCAGCGTGGCTGAATGGGCAACGCCAGTAGTGCCGGCGGTCAAGAGAACGGAGACATACGGCTGTGTGGAGACTTTAAGCTGGCGGTCAATCCAGCGACAAGAACAGAGCAGTACGCGCTTCCGAAAATCGAAGACATCTTTGCAACGCTAGCGGGGGGCGAGGTGTTTAGCACGCTCGACTTACGGAACGCATGAAACCAACTTCTGCTGGATGATGATGCCAAAAATGTAGCTGTGCTGAATACGCCTCTCCTGTTACACTCACTTGGCTTTTGGTATCACCTCGGCGCCTGCGCTGTTTTAGCGGCGCATACAAGCGGTACTACAGGGGTTACCCGGGGTAAAAGTTTACCTGGACGACATTATTGTAGTGGAAAAAGCGCAGAATACCACGCCACTACGCCAAGTATGTTAAAGGCACTGTAAATTGAGTCGCATATTTTGTCAAAAACTAAAATAAATAAATAAATGTGCTGTTGCTGCAACGCGATGACCGTGAGCAATGACCTTGACTCATCAACGTCGTCGGATTCTGAGGTGTCACAATGTATTTTCCACTTCCTGAACTTTCTCGTTGTTGTTTCGTCTGGATCAGATTTTCTAAAGTCTGATGTGTCGGCCGATGCGATCAGGTTCTCGAAAGCATCCTTTAGGGTATCTTAAAAAAATGACACGCCATGTACATGCATATTTGCACAAGATGAAACAGTGAAGTTTTATGGCATGAAGGGCCTTAATAAACATTGCTTCTTACCTCGGTGGTTAATATTCTTCACCTCATGAAGTGTACACGAAGCATCGACAGCTTTTTTTGAAGTCATCGCCTTCACAATGCCTAACTTGGTTGACGCTGGAGGCCATAAGGCATACGTTTTTTTTCGTTTTCTTCAACTATCTATGTTGAAGGCACAACACAGCTAGACTTTTCACTCAGAAAATCAATTGCTAGATACCTAAAAAGTAAAAAATATTATTATTCACACCCTGGCCCTTATGAAAGGACACTGCGTATGAAAGAACTTTTTAAATTCTTTATTGATTTAAGTGGAACTTGCCGAGTTTATGTATATCTATGTGCTGATTTCAAATATGCAATTATTTTTCCCCAGAAGAGTACGTAGTTTTCAAATTCCTTCTATTCTTGATTTCTTGCATTCTAAACTCATTGCAGGTGATTATGAAGTGCTTATTTACTATGTAACTATCTCAGTTTAGACAAACTATGGCTCCCAAAAAGTATATTAATTGTGTCATATTTCAAAAACTACCTATTTTAGTAAAAAAATATTACATATTTGAAATCTGCACACAAATATACATCAGCTCAGCAAGTTACATCTCAATCATTGAAGAATACAGAAAAATTCAGAGTCGATGTCCTCTACCTTGAGAAGGATGCCTTTGTATCCTTCTCAAATTAAAGTTGGACTGCCCGAGCTGCTTGAAGCACAAACTGAAATATCAGTAGCCATAGAAATTGAAAAATTGGTGGAATGGCACTGTTAAATTATGAGCACATCAATTGCTCCAGAGCAGGTCTCAGAACGACTGATAGCGCGGAGGTTGTAATCCATAAAAATGTTTCTAGCAACATTGATAAAGTTACATGAGACGGTGGTAAACATTCTGGTAAAGCTAAAGAAGAGATAACCTCAAAGTTATACAAGAGTATGGTTCAATGAGCAGTTTACACCTCACACTAAATTTTTGAAACAAGTGAGAGTGACAAGTGATTGTTAATCGCAAAACATGATCACTGTGGTGAGCGGTGGTTAAGATCCTCGGCTGCTGGCTCGAATGTCGCGAGATTAAATCCAGCGGCTGCGATCACAATTCAATGGTGACGAAATGATAAAGGCCCGTATACAGTGTCAGTGCCAATTAAAGAACACCAGATTGCTGAAATTCCCAGAACCCTCCACTACGCAGCCTATTTTGTCTTGGTTTTGGTACCTAAGACTCTAAGTATCATTTCTCAAAGACAACCTTTTTGCAAAATGCTGGCATAATTTACAATCTTTTTTGCAATAAGCAACACAAAAAGGTTGTGTGTCTACTTTAACTATCAGAACTAAAAAATAGAGCTAAATGTGGCCTACATAACTAAACACAAAGCATGTGAAAAAGTAGACAGAACGAAACTTTGCGTCCCACATTGAAAAGCATGCCTTTTCATGCAATGTTGGAAGAACTGAAACTGGACAACTGCCGCTTAGCACTATGAGAAGAAAACATAGAAACAAGTGATGAATGACAGGGATGAGAGTAGAGGTCTTCAATTTTTTCGAGTTCCTGACCCACAACAAAAATTTTGTCCTCACAAAGTACGAAGTTCTTGATTAACAGCACACGACCATCTTTCAGAAGTACAGACCTGTCTGGGCTCTCTGTACGTAGAACTGTGGTCCCAAAGTAAACTTTATGGTACTGTGCCTTCAAAAGCCGCCCACAAGTAGGACCATATAAATGCCGTGACAGAGGGTCTACATGGCACTCTGAAATAATTGCAATGACAGGCACCTTAAAAGATGGGACTCTTTGAGTCTCCTCAATTCGTTTTGCCAGCTGTTCAAGAGGCCTGCTGCCTGTGCGCACAAGACACTTAACTTTGTGCAAATAGTCCTCAAATGGAAAGGCACTAAAACCTTCAAGAGCACCAAATCGTAGGCAGTCCTCAGCAAAGTGTACTCGGCAATGTACATTGTAGACTAAGAATTCCTTACCATATAACCCAACTGCACATTCCACGAAAAACTTCAACAACTGCTCAGCATACATATTACGCTCTTCAGAGAAATAACTCACAAGTATGGAAGCTGCTACATGTAATATGAGGAAATGTTCATACAACTGCTTAGATAAAACAGCTTTAAGCACAACAGGATCAGCATAAAGTAGAAAAAAACGAAACTCAGCTGCCTTCTATCCGCTGACTTCATCAACACCAAAACACCTTCTGAGAAAGTCCGCCCTAGAAATTTGAAGCCTCATTTCACAAAGATGTCCTGAAAACCGCTCTACATTAGGTGATGGCATTCTTACTGAAAGGCTGCCGTTCAGTCAGGTTAGTAACATTTTCTTCGTTACTCTTAAGGACATAAGGTGCATATACTCGAGAGGAAACACTAAAACCATCCCTAGTGTAAGAGACGTCAGGGGTGAATGGCCTTTGTGATGGTCACCATCGGTCTGTTCAGAAAAGCCGGAGTCAGTATGAGAAAGAGCTGTGATGTCTGGAAATGTCATTCACCCGTAAGAAACACCTTCAGTTGTACACTTTTTACAAGCAGACTTTGCATTGTGTCTTTTCACTGCCTTTATGAATGATCTGGCTGGAGCACGACATATGAAAGCTCTTACCCACACAACGAAGTGCTCTCCCCTATGCACAAAGCCATTCCTCAAAACTTCAGCTAGCTCACCTACAAACGGATAAATAAACTCATCTAGAAGAGGCTTCGAGTTGCCACAGTGAGCCCCGATAATGTGTACACTGTCCTCTTTATGATGGTTGGGGTGATGCAGTTCGACAAGTATGAACCAAAACTCTGTTCCACTGCTTTTGAAGAGTGGAAGACCATCAACATTGAAGCTCACTTGGAAGGCTAAACCTGGCAGACGTCGCATACTCTCAAGCAGAGCGCTAAAGCTCCTCTTTAATCCAAAGTGATAATATTTTCCAGTACTCAATTTACTAAGCGTAACGACCAATGGCGTTGCTAGAAGTGTGCGCGCTGAACTAGGCAACTGTGGCAATGGAGGTTTCAGAATACGCAGAAGGCTATCAAGACTTTCATGCGTTATGTTTCCACCAAGTGCCGATTCTCCGAGTGAAGAAATGATACTATGCATGGGGCCTGTTAACAACCATGGATTCATCATCAGATGTGCTCACAAATGAACTCGCAGATGAACTGGAATAAGCACCCAATTCCCCATTTATGTTGGTAATTGCAAGGTTGCTATGTTCAACAGGCAAGTTTCTCATGCGCAATGTCTTCATGTGCACTAAGAGACGTGTCTTCGATGTGAACACCATCGGCCCAGTTGTAAAGTCTCTTAGACTCTTGAGTAAAGTCATCCTGTGTGTAGCTGGATGCACAGCTAGTGCACAAAATTATCAGTGCGGGAAATGCTTGTGTTGGCATCACCAATGATTTTCTTTCGCTCATTGTGCCGTGTCCTTTCGGCTTCACTCCACCTGATCATGACAATTAAATGACAACGCAAGGACTTATTATCACCTTTTGTGATCCTGTGAAGATATCTTCACGCTCGTTATGAAACCAAGGACAGGAACCTGTATTAAAACCGATAGCCAAAATGCACTACAGCAACACTCCAAAAAGTCACATGGACTGCATTTCAGAAGTAGGTAATGAATGGCTATTCTTGTCAGCTTGAAATCATTAAAAGGCGGATGCTCTAGGTGTCCAAACAATGGTTTTATTTTCATCCCAAGTGCACTGTTTCATGTTATTCATGAGCACTAAGTTAACTGCACATATATCTGCAGGCTTGCACCCCCCTTTTGCGTCAAATCTCACTTTGTTGGTATATTTGCTGCTACCATAATGTAGCAGTGTTTCTTTCCATTGAAAAAGTAATCCACAGTGCACACAGTCAAAAGATCACTGCAAACTTTGCCAAAGCATTTTTTATTACACATGAACCTTTAAAACGAATTTAAAATCTCTGCTATGCGACTCTTCTTTTTAGAGAAAAAATCATCGATATGGTCTTTCCAATATCAGCGAGAAGTGACGAGACTTGCAATACGACGCTCAGCTTAACACCGGCTCACAGCAGCACGATTGCACAGATAACGCTGATAGAGAGGGTGCATTCGGTGATCTCTAAGCAAACAGTGAGACAAAGTGTGTGCATCGCACACACGTGTCTTTAGCGCTTGCGCATCATAGAGCCTTGCGATCATTACTTCTCGCCAATATTAGGCGCTGCGATATTCCGTGGCCAACTGACTCAACACTTGCGCGATATTATTAATATTGAAGGAATGTACAGGAGCGATGACAGCCCGCGCGGCTTACTCATTCCGCTGCATGTAGTACACATGGCCCGTATGTCTGCATGACCTGAACAGGACATCGTTCGTTGAATTGAGATGACTTCATATAGCCGATTGTCCCAAAAACAGCGAATCGATCATTATAAATTAGGGCTAACTGAATCGGTGCTCAAACGCCGCATCTAAGAATGTTTCGCACGTGTCCGCTAATAACATGACAGCTTGTGTAATATTATTAAAAAGGATCTAGGAATACACTATAAAAATTGGCGATTTTCATCGCAGTACCTCACCAATAAATTGCACGCAATAAAAAGAGCAATGAATAAGACAGTTCATATTTACTCACCTTCAATTTTGGCGAAAGCTTTGATGAACAACCTGACCGAGCGAGCAACAGGTGAAAAAGGGCAGACACACGCAGGAGTCGCAGGGGAAGTCGGGTAAAAACCATGCGCGCTCTAATGCAAATATGTGCATGCCGAAACTCGCCTAAAGACGAATCAAGTGCGATATGTTTGACGAATTATGCAGTATAACGTAAACGCTTGACAACTGCTGCGCTTTGCGTGTTCTCAAAAATACCAGTTTGAATCGTTGTGTGAACTATTTTTTTAGCGCAGTACGGCTGTACGGAGGCCGAAGTGCTCGAAGAGCGGGAAGAGGTACAAAATTCAAACATCGCAAATGTTATGTGCGCACTTGTAGGTCTGATTCTCTGGATAAAAAAGTGAGGTATTCATTAGAGCGCCCACGTGGGAATTGCATTATGGACCGCTAACATACACGTTTATAGTTATTCGGGTACAGTTGACCCTACGACCTCATTGATCACAGACACGTACAGCCGCGCTTCCACGTCATTTTTTCCCCGTTGGCACATACATGTTTCTGTGCCACAAGTTTCCATATGCTATATATGATACGCAGAAGTGAGTGTACTTGATGACCAAGCGTATTCTGAGAGCATTGGCCCACGACCATGGTATGTCACAGAAAAGTTCTTGGCCACCATAATAAATTTTACACAACAATATCCGAAACGTCGTTTCATTCTGCTATGTGGCGATCGCCAACAATAAAGGAAATAAACATATTAAAAACATGTTTCCCGCCATTACCATCATCTTGCCCATAATTGGAACGTAGGCCATGCCCTTTTTTATCAACCAGTCAGGGAACTGACCAATGACAACGAAAGCCGACGGGAATCCAATGTGTGTCCAATCATAGGCGATTGGCCATTGCTGGTAGGGTTCATTGTCTTCGCAGCGATAGGCTGCAACTTCAAGCGTCAGCTTGCTCAGAGCCATCACCACTCATGCAGCTCTACGCACGCCCGTCACTGCGACACACACGAGTCACTGCAGCAAACAACTGATGAGAGAAACTCATGGCAGTAAGAAAACGAGCAACAAAATTCACGCTCGACAAACACCAACACCAGTTACTGCCAGCAAAACAAAAATAGTGTTGCAAGACTACACGCTAAAATTGTTCCAAAGCTGTAATAGGCACACAAAAACAAAACTACCTGAAGTGATAAGGCTTTAGCGTAAAAGATGCATATATTGACACAAATATACGTTTGAAGAACAATGTGTAAGAAATAAGTGGAATATTTGTGAACAAAACGTCGCTCTGTTGATAAGTGCATAAGTTAGTTTGTTCTACGCTAGATGGCGTTAGGCACCTTAACCGAGGATGCTTTTGCGCTGTGTAACGTCAGCGAAATGTAGTTGGCGCTAACCGCGGTTGAACGCAGTTAATCGTGGTTGGTTAACTGTGCTTGCTTTGCCTGTGTAACATGGGTATAAGATATGCTTTCGCATTTAAAAGAGAAAAGATGCAACCTGTTCCAAGGCACCGAAAGGGCATTTAGTTCTTTGTGCGCTCGCTGTGGTGGCGCTGCTCAGGCACAGCTTCAGATTCCGAAGAGGTTGCACATTGCAATAGCAAGAGCAGCTAGGCTGCTAATCCGGCTGTAAATTATGCGTTTTCTAGCCACGCATCGCAGGCATAACATTTAGGTCACCCGCATAAATACGAGATATGCCACAGATGTGAACACGGTGCCACGGTTGTGTAGGTATTTGCACTGTGAACAAAAATAAACCGAGATGGGGACCAGTGACTTGTCTTCTAGCGAACGCCCCCATGGGGGTTTAATGCACCGTCCAGAGGAAGTAAAAAATTTTTTTCCCCATCAGTAGGGGGTTTTTGTATGGTACCAAGAGGGTTTTTTTACATCCATCGGAGAACTTGTTCAGGTCAGTTTGAGAGCAAACTTTTACATCAACCGAGAAAGAAAATTGCGTCAGCAGCCGTAACATGCGCAACCGTAACTTTAATTCCATTACCTTCGAAGCACACAATAATGATTACAGTACACATACATGCGCACAACGTTCCCGAAATGTTACAACACTCGCACTCACCACAGCTTGCCACCCGCGCTGCACACCTACGATTCAGTCACCGGTATATAGGTACCATATTCTGACCTGCCATGTAACTTTCAAGGGACAATTTGTTAATACCTAAGCAACAAACACGCATGGCATAGGTGTGAAGTTTTGGAGGCTTCATGTGAGCACTTTAACACACATGCCTTTTATTCTAAGCTTGCCTGAAATTCAATGATTATTTAAAACTATAGCGAGAGGAATTTATCAGTTGGTGCTGCGTCATATGGGCTATTTTCGCACTATCAGTACTGTTTGTGAATCCGTGAAATGCACTGAGTCATATAAAAAGCCCGAGCGCCCTTGCTCGGGCTTTATGTACCTGTGGCAATAGTGGCAATCTACCAGATAGATAGATAGATAGATAGATAGATAGATAGATAGATAGATAGATAGATAGATAGATAGATAGATAGATAGATAGATAGATAGATAGATAGATAGATAGATAGATAGATAGATAGATAGATAGATAGATTAGATAGATAGATACCCTCAGAGTCGCCGAAGTTCACTAAGAAATGCTTCGCATTTAAAACATTGAAGGCATGAGGCAAGCACAGACTTTATATCTATGTTCACGAGGTTTCACACAGGTTAAAATATTTGCTTGTATGGTAAAAGTACTCCATACAGTCAGCTCGAAAAACATACTTGCAGTGCTGTTACAGTGTCTAGAAAAATGCTGCCCAGTGTGCTCAGCGCGGGCGAGGAGATGGCTCCATCGCAGATGACTTCCTATGGCACCTGCTTGGTGCGCTCCTGCGTGAGCGGGTGGATCTTTGTTGAATCCGCGCACTTCGGAAGCGCTGCGAAGCTTTCAGTAGGCTAAACGGCATGAGGCCAACTTTCAATTTTTCCCTATTTCCAGAGAGTTCTCTACAAAACGTTTTGCTGTACAATACCTACGTGACTGCCTTCACAGTACTCGTATTTAGCAATATCAAATGAGGATAATGTGGCATACACCTCACTGTCGACTACCGCCCCCCCCCCCACACACACACACACGCGCGCGCGCGCGCGCGCGCGTACACATTGACAGCGATCACAAATTATTTGAAAGTTTTGGTTTGTTTTTGAGAGCAAAAATTATTACAGAAGGCCCCAAAACCTAACAACATTCTGAATTCTACCAGGATTCTAGTGAAAACAAAGAATGGTAACATACAAAGCACTCATCTCACACTAATGCTGCATGAGACTCACTATCTTGTTTCGCGGGGAATCCGACGGTGAATTTTGGAAAATAACATGACTGAAATTTAAAGTGATACTGTCAACTTGTTTTGAAGATTGATACCTGAAATTAATCAAAGGGCTGTCCTTCTTGACGAACAATAATCAACCTAGTGAGAATTTTCCCAATTGCGCCATAAAAAATTGAACATAGCTTATATCACCCATCCAAAACTTAAAATATAGACGTGCCTTATGATAATAATGTTGTCACTGAATATCATCGAGCAGATTTGCTTACCAAACACAGCATAAACAATGTAGACCTGCTCGTTTAAATTTTCTGACTATGGCCCTAAGTCACACCCTGTATGACATTACTGCAGAATTATGTCCCAACTATTCTTAATACCTTCCTCATAATTTTACTGACCCACTTATCAGAGAGTTCAGGATGATATCGATAAAACACTCTTCAACACACTATTCCAACGCTAATATGCCTAAAACAAGACAACCCGTATCTAAATTTGCATTCCGACTATGTTTGGTCACTGGTAAGTGCTTGCATTAGATCAATGTAAATATTGAACCAATAAAAATGATAAAAATAACTTCAGACAGTGTCAAACACTGCAGACATCCAATGTAAAGCAGTTTATTCACAGAACATTGAACACAACAAAACAAAACAGGTCCTACAGAGCACGCACTTCACGTTAGTGGCAGTGGCGTAACTTAAGAAGTTTTTGCCGCTGTCCTCAACTTTCTCTTTGCTTGTTCAGGTCTTTAACGAAAAATCTGAACCTTAACAAGACATAAAACGTGATCACTTCAGACAGGCTTTTTTTTTCATGGCTTGAGCAGCCAAGCTGCGGCAGTGGGAGCGAACGCAGGCACCTTGCAAAATCGAGAAAGCTCTTCTCATGAGGAATGCTTTTGCTAAAGAAGACTGCATTCGTCTTCGATCAGTTTCACTGCACTTGACAGGGCAGAACTAGGATAAATATGTCCGCCATTGTCAAATCGAGCCGTGAAGTGAGAGCTCTCATCCACGCTTGCGTCACTTGGGGACACGCAAAGGCAAGATACACGTTGTGGGCATGCGTTTTTTTCAATTGTTTTTCTCGCCACATAGCCGGCAGCATTGTAAATCAAGGCAGCATTGTTTTTTTTTATACATACCCGGCTTGATCAATTTTGAATAAAACACGGCCAATAGCCTCTTCGACCTCATCAACCTTCCCATGGTTAAATAAAAGGTAAAAAATGTCATGTATGCGATAGCGCCACGTATTGTCAATAGAGCGACCAGCCCAGCTGGCAGTAATCATGTGACCCGACTTCGATTGGTATAAAGCTGCATGTCTTGGCTGCCGCCCTGTCTCACCCTTTTCATTTGCTGTTGTACCGTCGTACTTGCGACAATATGTAGCAATAAATCGTTTTGCTAATCTACGTTCGTCTCCGAACACTGGACATCACATCTAGCGACGAGGATGGGATTCAAACATTCAGCGGTGTTGGCAGAACAGAAGAAAGGTTCAGCCCTGTTTGAAGTTCCTGGGGCGGTCGCCGACACATAGCGAGCTACTGGAATAGCAGGGATGGCAGACCCAGTCACGCAAGTGCTAGGAAGAATTGGCCACATGGAACCTTTTGATGATTCCTCAAGCGACTGGACTTCATACGACGGGCGGTCGACATTGTTTCTCCACTTCAACAAAATACCGGAGGCAGACAAGGTTCACGCGTTCATAAGCCTAATAGGGGCGAAGACGTACGCTCTGCTCAACTCACTTACCGCCCCTGACCTTCCATGAAGCAAGTTGTACGACACCCTCAGGCAATTGCTTGGCGACCATCTGGCACCGAAGCCTTCAGTAATTGGTGAAAGAGCCAAGTTTTATCGATGGTCTCAGCGTGAGACTGAATTCATTGTCAATTTTGTCGTGGAACTGCGTTCCCTCTCGAGTTCGTGTGAGTTCGATAATTTCATAGACGAGGCACTGAGGAACAGACTCGTTTGTGGTTTACAAAGGCAAGATATTCAGCGAGTGCTGTTTGTTGAAGACAAGAAGTTAACTTTTCAAAATGCAGTCGAAAAAGCTTTAGCATTGGATTAAGCAACAAAAAGTGCAGCAGAAGTGCATGGTTCAACAAGCGTCTCTGACTTACACCATGTAACTGCACAAAAGCCGGGGCATAAAGCAGTCGGCGTAAAAGATGCCAGCGAGAAGAAAGCGTCAAACATGTGTTGGCGGTGCGGTTCTTTTAAGCACGTGAGCAAAAACTGCAGATATCCGTCGGCGACGGGTTTTGGGCTGAGGCAAAAAAGGGCATATCCAGCGTATATGTCAGTCTGATAAGAACGCGAAGTTATTTCGGGCGCGAGCACGCAGCCTGAAAGTTCTTGACTGGGCCACAGAAATGATGCTAAACGGCATGACGTGCTCGGCAAAATATGTCATAAAAGTACGCCTGTTTATAAACAAAATTCCACTTGAAATGGAGTTGTATACGGTAGCAGCGGTATCCGTAATTTCTCACAGGCAACAGCAACAGTTGTTCCCCTCTTTAAAGTTGCGCACGACAAGATTGCGTCTACGCACTTACACAGGTGCATTAGTTGAACCAGCAGGAGTGGCTGAAGTTGTTGTTGAACATAATGGGCAAAGTGTTCTATTACTCTTGTATGTCACTGAGCAGGGAGCACAGGCACTTCTGCGCCGAGAGTGGTTACAGCACGTGCGCCTCGACTGAAACGCTGCATTTTCCTGCAACAAGCTCTTCTCGGCACTGGAGCCGACAAACAAGGAAGCAAAAGTAGAGGTTAGCAAGCTTTTGCAGAAGTACAGTAACCTTTTCAAGGAAGAATTGGGATGAATCACAGATGTGAAGGCATAACTCTTTCTCAAAACGGACGCTCGTTCAAAGTTTTTGAAGGCGCGCAGTGTGCCTTTCGCACTGGTTTTAGCAGTGGAAAAAGAGCTTGACAAAATGCAGTCATTGGGTGTGATCACACCATTAGCCACGTGCGAGTATGCTACACTGGTAGTGCCTGTGGTAAAGAAAGACTGAAACATCCGCCTATGTGGCGACTACAAGACTACTGTCAATCTTATGTTACACACTGATCGCTACCCCTTACCACGTGTTGAAGAAGTTTTCGCTGCACTCAGTGGAGGAAAAGAATTTCCAAAAATTGACTTGAACAGGGCCTATCAACTAGTAGTGCTAGCGGAAACGACGCGTTGTCTTCTGGCGATAAACATGACGAAAGGACTATTCGCCGTAAACCGGCAACCTTTTGGCGTGTATTCGGTGCCTGGTATTTTTCAGCGAAAAATGGACACCGTGCTTAAGGGTCTCAAAGGTGTTGCATGCTATTTGGACAATATTCTAGTGACCGGAAGGACTGGAGTCGAACACATACAGAACTTGGAAGCAGTTCCAATTCGTTTGGAAAGCCGAGGAGTTCAAATAAGAGCTGAGAAATGTGCTTTTTTTCAGAAGGAACTAATCTACTTGGGGCACAAGCTGAGTGCACATGGCATACATCCCACGACGGACAAGATTGATGCCATTGTAGCCGCGCCAGCACCGGAGAACAAGCCGCAGCTTCGTTCTTTGCTCGAAGCCGTAAACTACTACGGAAAATTTCTACCTCAACTGACTACGCTAGCCCATCCCCTGTACAAACTCCTGCATGACGATCAAGCTTGGGCATGGACCAGCGAGTGTCAAACGGCTTTTGAAGACATTGAGGCTGCGTTGGTATCCCCGGAGGTTCTGGCTCACTATGATCCGCAAAGACCGCTACAAATGGCTTGCGACGCGTCTCATTACAGGGTAGGTTCTGTGCTTTCTTATATTTTTGCTGATGGAACCGTTCGCCCTGTTTCTTACGCTTCAAGGACTCTGTCTGATGCTGAGCAGAAGTATAGCCAGATCGAGAAGAAAGCATTAGCAATCATCTTCGGCGTTAAGAAGTTTCCCTACTATACAGGCGTTCGTTCACGCACATAACGAATCATAAAGCACTGCAGACTATCTTGGGTCCAAAGTCTGGCATACCAACCTTGGCAGCAGCAGGGCTTCAACGTTGGGTGGTGACGTTATCTGCCTACACGTACACCTTGAAGTTTCGACCGAAAGACGAGAATGTAGAGGCTGACTGCTTGTCGCGCTTGCTGGTTCGTCGGGAATCTGCTGCTGATGCAGAGGAAACAATCTAGTCGTTACGCTTGCAATCAATGCCGCTGACGCACAAAGATATTGCACGTGCAACCTCACATGATCAGCTTCTTTGCAGAGTACTCGAGCTCACAAGTACGGGGTGGCCTAACTTTACGGACGATGCGGAGCTCAAGCCTTTCTTCGACAGAAGGACACAGCTGACCACACACCAAGGCTGTCTCCTGTGGGGAATGCATATAGTGGTTCCTGCAAAGCTGCAGTCTCTGGTGCTACAAGAACTTCACGACGGTCATCCAGGTATTGTGCGATCCAAAGAGTTGGCCCGCAGCTATGTTTGGTGGCCTTCAATTGACGCGGATCTCGAGTCTTATGTCAAAGGATGCAAACCTTGCCAGGAGCAGCATATTGCCCCTAACATTGCTCTTCCGCACCCATGGTCGTGGCCAACATCCCCTTGGAAGCGAGTACACATCAATTTTGCTGGGCCTTTTTGGCATCGCATGTTTCTAGTTGTGGTTGATGCACATTCTAAATGGCCAGAGGTGTGCATCATGAAAAACACAACTAGCACGGCAACCATCGATTGTCTTCGTGAAATGTTTAGCCGTTTCGGTTATACGGCACCGATCGTGTCGGACAACGGCCCACAATTTAAGTCTGCCGAGTTCCAGACGTTTGTTCAAGAGATAGGAGCGCGCCACGTCACCACAGCGCCTTATGACCTAAGTTCGAATGGCTTGGCAGAACGTTTCGTTCAGTCTCTAAAGACGACCGTGAAGAAAGATTTAAATGCTGGATACCTGCAGGCTAGCCTTGGCAGCTTCTTGCTTGTTTATCGGAATACACCGCACGCTACGACGAAAGAAGCGCCGGCTAACCTGATGTTTCGGTCGCCGTCTTTGTTCCAAACTGGACATTCTCAAGCCAGAATTAAAAGAATTAGTTGGTCACCAGCAATTATTTCAGTCCAGCCTATGCAGCTCCAAAGCCCGACAATTTGCTGTAGGCGACGGTGTTCTTGTTCAAATTATAGGGGACCACCCAGAAGGCTTCAGGGTACTGTAGTGTGGCAGAAAGAACCTGTTTCGTAAGCCGTAAATTACACACGCCACGGGGTCTGGCCATGTGGCATCGTCATCAAGATCAGCTTCTCTTGGGTGCAGCTGACGTCTCCGATGGTGAGGAGAACAAGGAAACCTTCTGCGAGTTCTCGGATGCCAGTGCGGAGACACCTACGGCAGCGCCCGCAGCCTCCATGACAGCACCATCAATACGAAGATATCCAGTACGCAGTCGACGAGCGCGCGATCGCTACACGCCATCTTAATGTTGTGTAACTGTAGCTCTTCACAATTTAAGCGGGAGGAATGTCATTAATGTGATAGCGCCATGTATTGTCGATAGAGTGGCCAGCCAAGCTTCCAGTAATCATGTGACCCGACTGCGATCGGTATAAAGCTGCATGTCTAAGCTGCCGCCCTGTCTCACCCTTTTCATTTGCTGTTGTACCGTCGTACTTGCGACAATATGTAGCAATAAATCGTTTTGCTACTCTTACGTTCGTCTCCGAACGTTGGACATCACAAATAACGTTCAAAAGTGGTGCTGCCTTAGTACCAGACTGTGATACAGGTGCTTCACTTAACAGTGCTTTGATAACATCTGGTGAGCAGTTTGTTCCTCTCGGTGGTTTTGCCAGGTTATAGAATGACTTCAGGTCAACAGTAACAGGAAACTGTGACACGGTAGGATGATCATTACAACCTGATGCCTGCCTTATGATGTCAAAAAGATTTTCTAGTTTGTCCTGACTTAGACGTGATGTGAAGAGGTAGTTGTAACCAACAGTGGAAGTAGGATAAGATAGCAGGTATAACGTACTTCTCATCGTAACCCTTAGTCCACAAGCTGTGTCGTCGGTAAAAAATCCTCTTCCAGCTGGTTTCGCGTGTTTCTCCCACGCATCTAGATAATCTGGAAAATCTTCTAGAAACTTTTCATCCATCTGAACAGGCTTCATTGCTTTTGTACTCGTGTTTGAGGCCATTATTCGAATAAGTCGATTCATTCGCTTGATTAATTCATCTGTTGGTTGCACATTTGTATACATAGAATCTATACACTTCCTATGCACATAGAGCCTTTTGACCACTTGATCGCCAAAACGTAGGAGCGCTAAATCTATTCTCAAATTTCCGAAAGCATTTGGCTTCAGGTGTACATTCGTTATGTTCGGCATAGCTTTTAGCGTGACATTTTCATGGTGGGACTCCCAAGCTCTTTCGATAATGCCACAGTGAACGCGGCCAGACGGAGTCAGGTAACCCTCAGATAAAAAACCATTGCGCAAATTTTTCAGATGTGGAAATTCTGACACAAAGAAAAGCTGTCTTTAGGGGTCCAGAGGGTGCTTCGTGCTGCTTCTCAGATGACTAGCAGAACCTATTAAAACATATATTTTGTACATTAGTTAAGTACAAAATGATGCAAAAACAGAGTTTTTGAAAAGCCAGCGTCAGGTGGACACAATTTAGGCTAAACTACGGATTGTTAACGTAAAGTAATAGAGCAGCACATTTAATCACTGCAGCAGCAGTGCATGAAATTTCAGATTCTGAATATATCGGTTACAAAATAAAAGAATACACCATTGTTTGTTAATAAATTATTTCGAACTACAATTCCTACACATTTTACGCGCTTCTATATTTGAGGCGCTTAAAATGAAGAGAGCTTCTTGGATGACTACTGGCAGAACTCGAGTAACTAAAGCATTGCTTTTAAGCTGTCCAATGCCTGGTAGACATTACTAATAAAAAATTGATGTTAATAATTTGCTCACCGCATATGCCAAAGATCTGCCACATGCTTCTGTTCGAGCTGGCGCCGTCAGAAGTCACGGAGGCGACATAAAAGACCGCTTGTTCAGCCAAGATGGTGCATTCGACTATAATTTTTGCAAGTGTGGCTGCCTTCACACTGCCTCTTGAGGGAAACATGCCGAAAATTTGTGCCCAGCTCCCTAAAGAAATGGGCGAGACCAATGATGATCTAGTATTACAGTGTTGATGGTGTTATATTTTTGACTGCAAACTTTTTGAACAACTTACCAGTGTAGGGCTGAAACAGCAAAACCATCCCATCGTCTGCAAGCACACCCTTGTAAATACTGGTTGTGTAGTGCCCAAGATCCACGAAGCCCACGATATCACCTGAATTATTGAAAAAAATACATTACACCTCATGCAGCACGTAGCCTGTGAAAATGTAGCAAATAAAATACAATCTTGCTTTTCAACGTGCATTATAGAAATAATGTGAAGTTAGAACAATCTAACGGTAGTAATAGTGCGGAGCTCAGCAGCTGCCTTCACGTTGAGATGTTCCGAAAGTTTAATCTCGTCCACAAGCAGGCCCCTTGAACACTGAAGGTGTCCATGCTTTCGATCTTTTCGCTTAAAGCCTCAGATACTAGCGTTCTATCCAATGCCACCCTTGAATCGTTGCAGATACTTCTGCAAGCAACTTCTTCCAGGCAGAACCATAATACTTTGCTTCCGAATATGCTCGTAGAGCTTTGGGCTCCGCATTCTCATTAGCAAGCGTTCAACAACCAATTCATCATCATAGGTCATGCCTTTGGAATCTTTCGTCTCTCAGCCAGAAAACAAGTTCTCACAGCTAGCTTTTCTTTCTTCGGGAGTGACTGTATATTAGCCTCTAGAGCTTCTTCTTTCAGTGCATTGTTTTGATCCTTCATTTGAGTCACTTGCTGCTGAACATTGGCCAAGCTCTTTTGTGTCCTTCTCAAAGCACGAGAAAGATTCTTGCATTTAGTTTTGTCAGGGCACGGATCTGTCGTCTTTTTTCTCCTGTACATGTTGTTCTGTGATTGCTTTCGTAAACATTTCCATTGGAAGCACGACTTTGCTTTTCCATCACTAGTCAGCAAGCACTTCTCTGCAAAGTACATACCTTTGTATGAAGTGTGCCTGCCTGCAACAGGTATCATGCCACATCCATTGCAGAGGTCCGGCAGAGCAACTTTTTTGATGAGTGGTTCTGCCATATGGTGGGCTGTGAGCAAGTGCTTTTCCTTTTTCTTTCCTCGGTAGTAAACTGTGGCAACTACAGTGCCGCGCTCTCGCAAAGGTTTTCCAAAAGTCAACATTCTATCGATGAAAAGTTTTGAGAAGTCACCAGCTTCGTTCTCGCAACAGACACTTAGCATATAGATGCACACAAAAATGCTTGCGCCAGTGTGCCGTTCATTTATCTTCGTAAAGTTGTGATCAGTTACTTGTCAAAATCACGCATACTCTTTTGCCGATGCATGTAGCGTGATGACTTCTTCCCTTATTAGCACGTTCTTGGTATTGTTCCGTGCAGAGATTCTACATATATTACATATCCCAGCAATAAAACAAAGGTTTTTAGGTCAGTGCCCTTGTCTGTCGTTTCTCAATCGACCCACACATATCCATGCAGATCATAGTCCAGCGCTGGTTTTTGCCATTCTAATCATCTACCAACCAGCCGAGTTACCGGCACTCCAAACAAACAATCGTAAACCACGAGGCAAGCACGTTATGGCACGAACTCGCAACCGTCTTGTGGGTTTAAGTGGTAACGTCATCGAAAAATTCGGTTTCGGCTGAAGTGCGAGGCGATGAATGCGATAGCAACAAATTTGAATGCCACGCGAGGAATAGCAAGCATATTGAAGCGCGCTGCTCACGCGCATATGACGCACAAAACAACATGCACGGTATGAGGGCGAACTAACCACGTTGACAGTTTGACGCCTAAACGCCGCTCAAACAAAGAAATACGATGCACAAAACGTACTCACACGTACAGACGAGTGCGAACAAGTGTTACAGTAGTTACTTCGCTGCGTTTGAAAAGCAAGCTCTTTTCGCAAACGGGGACTCTGCAGCCAGCGAATGCACGTTTATAAGTTCGGTAACTTGGATGCAATCATTCCGGTTAAAGCCTAGGCTATGCAATGCTCTCGCGAGATAAGCGCACGCGCCTATGTTGTGTACCCCCTCGGGGCAAAGTACACGTGGGAAACGAGTGTGCGTTGTGACGAGCGGGACGCCAAGTGCGCCCTTTGTGCCATCACGCCTATAATGCTGAGAACGCGCAGATACTACTTCCCGAGATTGGCGTACCGCCGGGCCAGTCCACCACCTCTTTAGGCCCGCACTCCGCAGTCGCTGCCGTCGCCGTCGAAGCTCACTACACCGGGCAAGCGCGCTGGGCTAGCACGCTGAACAAAACGGACAGCGCGATCACAGGTGCCCTCAGACGCACCCGTCGCAAACTAACTCACTTGGTTGTTTCCGCCACCGAGCGCAACAGATGCTCTCCCCACCCACTCGCTACACTACCGCATTCATGACAGCCAGCCACGAGATCAGGCGCATGTTAATTTCGGTCCCATTTGTATGGAGCTTCGCTCATCGGTTTTATTTGTACATGGAACAAGTGTTACTTTGTTAATTTCTTTCTCTAAAGACTTTTATTATTATATTGGTACATGTACTGCACATGATGAGCCGGAACTGTAGTAGTCAGCTGAGAAGCGCTCGCCAATCGTCGGCAGCGTGACCCAGCAGCCAGAAACTTTGCTCTGTGTAGCGGTCATGGCAGTTCTCGGCACTCTCTCGAAGCTCTTCATCTGTGTGGCGCTGAGCGTAAGAAGTCTTGAGCTAAACATGTACACTAAATATTTGCTCGAAGCCGTGCAACTCATGCGAATTGCAGATGCTGTGTCCTTGCAGCTCCGCCGAGGTCGAGCACTCCAGTGTCCTCGGTGTCCGACTACAGCACGAGCCACACAGTACCAGCGATCAAGCGGCTCCGAACGGATAAGGTCGCCTCCATTCTACCTCAAGTTCTTGCAGACGGTGCAGCCTCAATGGAAGCGTCTTCCACTCCTGTCGATCGGTTGGTTTTACTTGGCTTAACAACAAATTGGTGACCGATTCGTATTGTGATAGATATGTATGTGTTTCACTTGAAACACGCTTTACGAGCCTGACTTGTTGTTTGGTTGTGTCTTTTTGAGAGGTACCGGCATGTCCTTAAAAGTTCAGCGCCTTTAATGGATGGTTGACCAAAAGTAGGTGTCCGTCAGGTTTTAAGAAGTGTTACCGTAGAATCGTTTATCCTACGAAAAAAAGAGCTCTGCGTTCTGTTGTAGACCTTTTATCCAGCGCCTGCATTTCACGTGTATTATGTAAATATAAAAATGTAAAAATCTCGTGCTCTACTAATACGCCTCATTTATGTCATTTATAAGTCTTCTACTGTAAAAGCTAGACTGTGTTTGTGTAAGTAGTGGAGCTAATCTAAGGACACATTCATTACGCACATATAATATTACTCAGAACACCGCTATGTCTTGTGATCACGAACTATGACTTCGAACCAGTAGCCGGTTGATTGCTTAACTTCAAGATTTGTTAAGTGTGTTCACTCTCTAAAACATCTACTTTCATTATCCTTTGTTAACCGTGTTCGAATATATCTTTGTATAACCATTTTTATTATAGTACATATCATGGGTACAGATCATTTAAAGTATGACTAAATATATTTCGCATTTGCCGTCTTGTATCCGCGATGAACCCGAGATGTGGGGTGTTTTCAGGCTGTTCAATGCAGCCATTGTCCACCGTTGAAACCACTTTGTAATTCTATATGCTTCACAAGCAAATTCAAGCTAAAAAAGCCATCCCAGAAGTCTGTTGCTTTTACACCACGGCTGCATGCACCACGGCTGCAAGAGGTTCGATAAAATGGCCCTCATAGTGATTTGCTACTACAGAAAGCACGCTGACACAAGTGCCGATGTTGTTTATCAGACGAATTGAAACACCGTTTATATTCAGTGCTAGAAAGCCGGCTTATGCGTTTGGGGCCCACGGTTTACTTAAAAAAAAAGTATACCTGACTCTTTTCAGATAGTTTTGACTTGACCCGTATACGATCCTCTTCAGACAGACAAGGTCAGTTTCTCGGTGGATCAGAGTCAGCGCGCTCTAGAAGAGTGCCCTAGCTGACCCTCTTAGGAAGTATAAAATGACTCTATCGCGAAGGATCACACTGCTGCTTCTTGGGGAGTCGGGCGACTCTTGCCAGTGGCGCTCCTACGTAGGTCAAGTGACTCCACGGCTATTTTAAGCTACTCTAGTGACCCACGTTCTACTTTTCGCGACTACTGCTAGAAATAGTGAAGCATTTTTAACCAACTATACAGTAATATTTTTCGTTGCGGCAAGCAACTGCATAAAAATTGTAATTCAAATTTAGCATTATTTAATAACATTTGCGTAAAACAATTTTCAGCAGAGTAATACTAAAAGCCCAATAAAATGGTTTGTGAATTTTAATGAGGTTATTCTCATTTACATGCTTCCATTTGTATAGCTAGCTAAAATAGGTGTGATGTACGTATTAAAGTCAAGTAGCGCAAAATAACCTGCCGATATGAGCGTTAGGGTTCCATGTTTATTCCCTTTGATTATAAATAAACCAATGTCATGATGGATGAAGGAATCAAACTTGTGGCTTGCTGGCTTGCTACGTTGCCCCTCATGTTCAGCATGAGCCGCCATGAAAAAGGGAACCTGGAAAGGATGACGTGATATCAAGTTGAGAAACAGAATTGTAAAACGTTGGCAATACCTACAAAGTACGGGATTTTACCTGACATAAAGCAGGCTCACAACACAACAACAAATGTAAACCAGCATATTCGGATGAAGCAAGGTCTTTTCTCAATAATATTGAAAATACGGGTTTTTCAAGCCCTTTAAAAAGTACCCTCCCCCGCTTCCGTCCGCCCTACCAAAAAATATCCCTGGCTCCAGGCCGAGAGGAGGATCTGCTCCTTTGTGGGCTGTTAAGTGCAAAAGCCGACATCGTAGCCTCGGTGGTGCAATTTTTAGGAGGCCACGCGCACTAACACCAGCCCAGAGAGGACTATGGCGGCGCCTAGGATGCGTCCAGTGAAAATGTGTATAGACGCTGGTAGGCACGGGTCAAAGCAATGTTTTGGTAAATAGCTTTGCTTCGGCAAATCGCGCTCTTTTGGTAAATCCGCATAAAGCTTCGTCATATTCCGACAACCAAGCCAATTCTCTGGCAGTAATGGGCACGCTGTGATTGATTATTGACTGCAAGATTTACAAACTTAACCTGCCCTCAAATTAAAAAAAATTAATTTGAGCGCAAACGCACACCAAATTCACGCACACACACACCGAGGCATCTAACACGCCCAGCGCTGAACAGAGGCGCTATATTATTACAATATTTGTTCATGCTTTTATTCTGCTGTGACTTGTTGATGCACTTTGGAAGTGTCCATCGTGTCCTTTTTGTCTCTGTGTACTCGTTTTGTTCTCGCGCTTTAACTATTGTGATGTCATACCAATTAGCCCAAGCTGCCACACTTGTTGATGCAGTTACGAATGGGAACGAGGAAACTGTTTATGTACCGATCAAAGCATTTGCTGCTTCCGGAAAGTAATTTTCTTATAAAAGGATATACCATCATCGCTGCTCTGTCGAAGCTGATCGATCGATTGATATGGGGGGTTTAACGTCCCGAAACCACCATTTGATTATGAGAGACGCCGTAGTGGAGGGCTCCGGAAATTTCGACCACCTGGGGTTCTTTAACGTGCACCCAAATCTGAGGACACGGGCCTACAACAGTTCCTCCTCCATCGGAAATGCAGCCGCTGCAGCCGGGATTGGAACCCGCGACCTGCGGGTCAGCAGCCGACCTGTCGAAGGTATTGCGAGTCAATGAGTGTGATGAGTGGTTTTTGATGTTTGAGTTTTTCCGTACTCAAAGGCCAAAAAATCTTTTCGCTTTAGTCCTTGACAAACCTGATCAGCCTTATGGTTACTTGGAGCCATAGCGGCAGCTTGCAAAGTGGCCAAGAATAAAGCAGTGGACTCGAGCTCAGTAGGAAGCTCAGCTTTTAAGCTTGCCCTACAACTTCTCTTACAACTTAAGAACGTTAAATACCATTGTTGTTAGCACTATAGAGGCTTAATCGATTTAGTTGGCTGGTTTTCATTCAACTTGAATTGTCCTCTTCAACTCTAAATTCATTTCGGACAGCATAGAAGCACACACGTGCAGCGCTGCTCATTTCTACTTCTTTTTTATCAACAAGTATGAGCTCAGAGAGAAGTATACGCATAGAAACTACTAAACCCCGTTATGCTGCACGTGGAAATATTTCATTAAACTCATAATCCCTCTCGCCAGCTGCTATATGTAGCCGTGAATGAGAGCTAGCCTACTTGAATTACATTTAAAGGAGATGTTCTCCACCTTCGTGACGTCAAATAACAAGCAGGCGATTTTGTGGCCTACAGAAATTTTTAAATGCCGAAGAACCAGTGGCAAACAATAAGCTATATCGAAAATAGTTTATTATCTTATTTTTTATGTGGTCGTGCGTAAGTGGGCATTTTCCTGTCATTTGTTGCCTCGCGTAACAAGCTGGTGCTGTGTGCATGACAAAGAGTGTTCACACCAAGGCCCCCCTCAAGCTACTCAGTGCAACTCTTTTGCCTGGTCTCCTCACAACCTTGTTGTGCAATAAACTCAGTTCAATTTATTATACAGCTAGCGACAATTTCGAAAGGAAGCAACGAGAAAGAGTTTGACGTTATAATTGCCCATATTTTGTTCTTCAAAGGAAAATGTTGTTTATATCGTTTGTATCAACTTACGCAGGCGCCTGGAGCCCGTTAAGAACTTTTAATACAAATACCCGGAATGTAAAAAATGTACTATGCCTCCAACTTCTCAAATTATACCTTAAAAAAGCCTGAGAAGTTGATAGGTTAAATACAGTAATATAAGTAAGCATGGGGCATAGAATCAAACGATTTTTAAAAGTCTACAAATATGTAGTTCGTCTGCTCCCCAAGGTCAAATGAGCGAAAAAGATCTTGACTGAATTGAGTGAGTTCTGTTGAACAAAATCAGATAGAAATTCATCATGAGATTCGGTACGAAAAATTGTTACTTTGTAGAAGATTCATTTTAACGCTGTATATTATGTGTTCCAATATTTTGCTGCACATGGTCGTTAGGGAAATTGGCCTGTAGTTGGAGACAATATATTTAGGGCCAACCCTATGTATTGAAACCATATTCACGACTTCCCATTCAATAGGTAAAGAAGAAGTACGCAATTATTTTTAAAACATAACAAGGTAGTGGGCAATTACATCAGAGCAAGCTTTTAGTACATAAGAGGGTATACCATCCGGACCATTTGCAGAAGCCTTTATTTTGTCAAGCAACTTAAGTATACCAACACGTTTTATCACCAGATTCAACATAGGTTCAACGATATTGCCCGGTATACACGGTACTTCTCTTTGACAAAGATGCGTAACAGAAGCCTGAAAATAACTAATGAAAGCAGGAGCTTTATCGGGGTCATAATTCAAAAGTAAACCGCCATCGTTTATGCTTGGGATGCCAATTGATTCCTTGCCGATTGCTTTTAAACACTTTACATTTCTTTCGGGTAGTTTTGTAACTTTGGGCCCGATGCTAAGAAATATTTTTCCTTGGCAATCTTGTTTTTTGTTTTTATAAATTTTTCAAGTGGCTTTAGCACCGTGACTACACCAGGATTGCGTTGCTACAATAAGAATTCAGGAGACGATGTCTCTTGTTGATCATTCAGAAAGTTATATCATTCGCTTGACTTCTGGAGTAACCCAAGGTTTATCACTACGTTGTTTGGCAGACAAACGTTTACTTGGAACATGTTTGTCTACCGTCTGCTTTAGGGTGAAGAAAAATGTATTCAATAGGGTGTTGAAATCTGTGCTAAATGATTGAATTCTTGCGGAAAATTGGCAAGCTCATTTGATAAAGAAGCATAATTTTCTTCATCAAACGTTATATCTTCGTTGGTCGATCATGCGCACAAGAAAAAGGGACTATCTGAAAGTTAGCCACAATACACTCATGGTCACTAATCCCAGGAATAACAGTGGTATCATGCACGAGCGATGGTTGATATGAAAAGAGCAGATATAAGGTGAAAGAACTATTTTGGGGCCACACCTAGTAGGCTCAGTAACAAACTGATACAACTCATTGACAATAATTGCCTCATGAAACGCCATATATAGGGCAGATGAATTACCAAGGATAGGTTTGTTGTCAACCCACCTAACATTAGGCATATTTAAATCGCCGCCTATAAGATAGTCATTGTTTATTGTAGAGAGAAACTTGGAAATGGACCTGAAAGTCTCAGGCGATACGCAGGCAGGGAGGGGTACGGTAAAAGGAACTAAATGTTAAAGACTGTCCAGTTGTAAAATTGATATTGCACCAAACTGACTCGGAACAGTCAGATGGCGTTGACACAGGAGACGACTGTAAGCATGAATCAAGAAAAAGAAAGACACCAGCACCATGTGCATCGCGATCAGAACAGTAGATGTGAAAACCAGGTGGAAAAACCTCTGCGCTACTAACAGATTCTTCGAGCCAGGATACCGTGCCTAAAATTACGTAAGGTTTGCCTAAAAAGGTTAGAGAAGAAACGTAATCGGTCTTGTTTTTTATGCTTTGGTAGTTAACGACCAAAATGGTGAGTTCGGAAACGGGATGAGTAGAAGGCCTTCTGTCGACACACAGCTCGGAGGAAGCATTGCTCGGCCACCGCCCCTTTTGCTATTTTTTGCCATTTAATCACGATATCCTGCATGTTATCATACAGAAAGCTCTTTTTTATCAACAAGAAGCTTATTGTATCGAAGCTTGTAAGGGCATTTCAGCATTCTTGCATGTTTCAAATGTTTAGATTGTGCAAGCCTGATGTCCGGGTTGAAATCCTCACGAATAGCGAAGTTAGTGCCCTTAAGCCTATTACCACGAGATAAGATGCATTTCTTATCTTTGAAGTTAAGTAACCTAATAATTGATTGATTTGTGGGGTTTAACGTCCCACAACCATCACATTATTATCAGAGACGCCGTAGTGGAGGGCTCCTGAAATTTCGACCGCCTGGGGTTCTTTAACGTGCACCCAAATCTGAGTACTCGGGCCTACAACATTTCCGCCTCCATCGAAAATGCAGCCGCCAAAGCCTGGATTTGATCCCGCGACATGCGGGTCAGCAGCCAAGTACCTTAGCCACTAGACCATCGTGGCGGGGCTAAGTAACTTTATTTAATGGCAGGCTGGTTTTTCCTTTCGTTGAATCTACCAAGCCCATGACAGCGTTATATATTTACCACAGTAATCTGTTCACTCAATTGCCTTCGTTAGAAAGATAGCACTTTCTCCTCCGACTCGGGCCATGTTTCATTGTTTGCGTCCTCTTGGCCAAAAATGATTAGGTTGTTTCTTCTGGATTGGTTTCTCTGACTATCGAGCGACGCCGTAAGTTTCTTCACGTCTTGACGAAGGGCATCAAGAACGCCCTCACTGCCGGCTGGGGGTGAACGCGTGATGGGAAGCGATTGTTATTCGGAGACATGAGTCTCTAAAGAATCAAACCTAGAGTTGACAATTTCCTGGAATTTCTTGATTGCAGCTATATCTTATGATATATTTTATTGACCCTTAATTAACTGAGTAAGCATTTGAGTCACTGAATTCGATTCGGCATCCGCTGATTCAGAATCACCAGTCTCATCGGCAATGGACAAACCAAGAAGACGAGTGTTAGCCTTGTTTAACTTAGGAGGCCCCGGATTCAACTCTACATCGCAGGGCAAAAGAAGCTTGCTAACGCAGACTATAATGCCAGAGCAAAAAGACAGAATATCAGAGGTACTACCGCGCTCAGTATAAGCTACATCACTCGACGCGTAGCCGAGCACGCTGCAAGGTTGTACAGTAGCGCCGATCGTGACATACTTTCGAGTTATTGGGAGAGAGCTTGGCTTTAGGCTGGTGCACACCAGCGACTAGCAGCGGTCGCGTGACAAATTGCGACAGTCGCAAACAGTCGCAAACTGTCGCAAACGTTTGCAAAGCGACTGCTTTGGCTAGTCGCTGCCTGACCGATTTTTCAGTCGCGCGACTGCTGTCGCGAAGCTGCTGGAACCAATTAACGACGCCCAATTTTTGTTTTTTTATGTTTTTTTTTCTTTAATGCACTGGCTTTCTGTCGCCAGATACAAACGAATGCGTTCGTCTGGAATATGACACCATAGCCACTACGGAATACTTGACTTAGAGATGGCGGGGCGCAGCAGCTCGAGCAAAGTGTCGAATTTATGTGGTGGCATTCGCAAGAAGCTAAACACCGCCAAAGTAAAGAGAAAATGAATTGTGCAGTATCTTTCCCCCGTATTCAGAATCGTTTTTTTTTTGTCTTGAACTTGACTTTGTACCGCCTTCAATGCGGCGCATTTGGAACGCGTTTGCGCTTCACGTCTTGGCAACAACTTAGGGCACCACGTTCGAGACGCGTTTGTGCTGCATTAGAGGCTTTGGCAAGTAAAGATAAGTTCAAGAGCGTTTCTGAATACGTACGACTCTTGGAAATACTCTTCGTCATCTCAGCGCAACTTGGGAGGTAGGTAGCTTGCATGGCCGGCCAACTCTCGCGATCGAAGGGACGGTCACACCCACCACCAGCTTTTTTTTTTGGGGAGGGGGGGGGGCATCTGTGCTGCCATTGCAGACACCATAGCACAGCGCACCAGCACAATGACATTCTCTTATTTTTCGCTTGAATCGAACTCCTTGGCGCTGTTGGGAACGCTGTGCGAGAACAGACGAAAACAATAAATGTGGAGCGCTCGGTTCGCTCCACTCTCTCAGCTGGCAGCGATAAGCTGATCGGTGCCGGTCTCGAGAGTTCTCGCCGATAACGATATTTGGACGTGACTCTCCACTTCTGGTCACTCGCATGCAGCCTTTGCCGGTGTGAACATCAGTTTCTTTCTGGTCACCAGTCTCGAATGGTCGCGCGACCGCTGCTAGTCGCCGGTGTGCGCCAACCTTTATCCTGCAAATGTACATCGCCCCCACACGCTTGCTTTCACCCTCGCCCTTTTTATTTTGAAGAACGTTTTGCGTTTCGTTTTGCCCGCTGATATGGTGTTTACTAAAAATATTTAGCACAATGCAGTTACTTCACTGCCCACCAGACGTGTCATGCGAGTCTTATCAAAGCTTGAGCGTTAACTTCGTGCAAGAATGGATATAAAGATGCTGTTTTACTTCATTTGGGTACTTTCAGATCGCATCAAGCTTCTCGAAGATATAGAGAGCCGGCGACGACTCGGGCTGCGCAGTATTTTGAGTAATGATCTTTAGCAGAGCTGTGCTGCCAATGCCCCTGGCTTTCCAAAATAATTGTGAGGTCGTCTAAAGAGAGCAAAGCACTGATAGAATAAAAAAGGTAACTGATATTCAAGTGAGAACAAAAGCTGTGCTGCTTTTTTTTATGCTTGTCTAATATCCATTAGGTGCCGCTCGAAATGGCGAAGAAAAGTCAATTTCTGGCAGTCAATGAAATTAAAACAGAATAATACCACGAGTAGTGTAAGAAGGCAGAATTGTACACAAAAATAAAACAACATGAAGTTACACTGACATGCATAACATAAGAAGGTCGTACATGCGAATTTCTATTCCAGCCAGTAACTTCGTTGATGGTGCTTGGCTGTGGAACCAATGCTGAACGGCTGCTGGTGAACCGATCACGCGTCGCCTCTGATGGTATTAAGATGTAAGATTGCAGGTGAAGGGAAAGGAAAGCAGATGAAGCGGTCACCACGACTTGGTAGCGGCTCATGCATGGCAATCTCATCCTGCTTTCTGGATGGTAGAGACGCACACAAATTGTCAAATAAACTGCGTTCATTTTGGAGGCGTATTCATTTTTTTACGACAGCATTCCATAGCACATTGGCGGATGAACTGTTGTTATGAAGGGCGACGCCAACACGGTCCAGAAGGCGCCACTGCTCCGACACTCGCCGCTGCCAAGGTCAATGGCTGTGGGGGTAGCGTGTGTTTCTCAGCTCGCGACTGCTTCTGCGCAGAGCTGATGGATGAGCTGACAAGACGACGGTGAGTTAAGACAAGGTTTATGTACAGCATAGAAATAAAGCGTTACATATTCGGCACTGGGACCGACAGCTTAGGGACTGGAAGAGCCAAGATGTCTTCTCTCCGGCACATACGTCGGCTTTTCTCTTTGAGGCATACGTCGGCTTCTCTCTCTGACGCATAGGTGAGCTGCTTGTCGACACGCCACTTGGTTTTTTTTATAGGACGCAGGTCGTCTATTACGTCACCAGCATCCAATCAGAAGCGCCGCTGGCCATCGTGTCAAATTCCTCCAGTCAAGAACCACCGCTGGGTTGCGTCATGATCCTCAAATTCCCAGCCGCTGTGCTGGGTTGCACCCAAGGACAAGTGATGTGGTCACGCATTGCGTACGACTCGCCAGACTGGTAGGCGCCGATTGCTTCATCGGGCCCGTGGGCTGAGGGAGCTCGCCGTGCGTTGCGTAAGACAGACCGGTTCCGCCGCTTGATGAAGTCGTTAAGTTGATGAAGTCAGACAGGCTCGCTCGCTGGCATTGACACAGTTTGCCTTTGCAGAGGCATTGACGTTTGCTGTGGACTCCGAGGCGTAACACTGTGTAACTTTCTTTTACACAACCTGATCTTCATTCTGCCCATACAGCCTCGATGATGTTGAGGTCTGCCCCTTTGGGGACCCAATTCAGTTACCGCACCCCTCGCATGTTCAAGAGCTCTTCAACAACCTTTGCAGTAGGAACAGAAGACAAGTATTTCTGAAACAGGAAGTTCCCGTCAGGAAAAAACCCGTTCAACGCGTAAGGTATCATGACATCAGGAAGTTTCAGAATAGCACACCGCTAACCCTCGTGGTACGGTCGCTGCCACGTCGCATGCTTCGTAACGCGAGCCGCCGTACGCGTTCGTGGAGTGCCCGCAGAAAATCAGAAATAGCAGGCGGCGTGTGCAGCCCGCAAACACTGCTGTCAAGGCTATGTGGAATTTTTGTGAATATGAGTTTGCGAGGCAGCTAAAGTGCCTAGATTATTCCCTATAGGAGGCACAAACGTTATTCTAAAAGTCATATGTTGCCCGCTGTGCCCACAACGCCTACACTGCCCAGAAACGCTATTCTAAAGCTCCCTATAATCGAGAGTGTCGCAGTACTTTACCTAAGTGAGATGTTACTCAATGCGGCGCAAAACACCAAGTCCATCACGGGACATAGCGCCCCAAACATTCACAGCCGTGCGTCCGTTCGATGCTACTTCTTGCGCGTAGCGTGCATTGACAGGGCGCCACACACGGTGCTTTTGGTCCCAGCGTGTGCTGAACGTGGACCCGTAAAAAAAGTACTGTTTTCCAGTCATGCGCGATCCAGGTGACGTGTACTTTTGCGAAGTTAAGACCTGTTAGACAAGGAAAGGAGCGGCTTCTGGGCCACAACGTGGCTCTTCAGTTTACCTTCTGCTAGCCGACGTTTTATGGTCAATGCGCTTGCAGACACTCTAGCGGCCGCGCCGCTGTCTTTGTCAGTACTGAAGGGGCTTGCCTTTGTGGTGTCCCGGATGTCGGCGTCCTAAGCAGCAGTCGTTGCACGAAGTTGCCGTTTATGTCGAGCGTCGCTGATGTTGCTTTCTTTCTTATAAGCTTGGATGATGCGATTCTTGGTCTTATTAGACCTCCCCGTCACCCTGCTATTTGGCGTTTAGTGTATTGCTTCTGGGACAATTCAGCCATCAGCAGGGGCTCACTGTTAGGCAATGTCCGAGTGAATGTACTCGGGACATTTTCCAATGTGATGAAACTTTTCAGTGTTTTACAGTGCGCGCTAGACAAAGCCACTTTCAAGTAATATGGTAAGCGGCGCATTTGTCTGTAATTCCCAATGGAATAAAATGAAGCACAAAAAAAGAGCAAGGCTAGATATCGCGTGTTTTGTGAAGCTCGGCTTGTCGAGCACAAAATATGGTCTTCAGCACACAGTGGAAGTTATCATTTTGAAGCTAATATCACCGCACACACTAAATGAAAATAACCTGAAATAACCTCAAAAACTGAGTAAACTTCTTGTCCCCTAGCACACTACCTTTCCTGTTTTCTTTATCACCTACTAGTCGAAGTAAATATTTAGTCTTGTGCTCACTGAGTTTTTCAGCGTAAGAAGGGTTGTAATTATTTACCCCGATGAGGCTTTGAGCGAGTATAGAGACAATAAATTTTTACTGCCTTCGCAAGGTTTTTGAGGTGATTTCTGTGAGTTATTTCAGGTGGTAAAATATAAGTGTTGACGGGTGCATTCGCTCACAGTCGACAAATGTATTAAATACCAAATGACGGCAGAATTTATGACACACAGATTAACGTACAAATAAACATGCACACACAACAAATGCAGAATAAATCACCACTCGAAGCAACAGCATGCGTTACTCGTCTGCACGTCGACAATTCGGTATATATAGGCACGACTTTTTGACCTGCCGTGTAGTACCGGTAGGAGAGCTGTATTTTCACATCGATTAACAATAACGATTAAAAGTGCAAGCGTAAACTTAAGGTTGGCTGCAGGTCGCTAGTAGTCACACCGGCTTTTTATTATAAACCCACCCGATCTCACCCTTTTAGTTATCCCATACTGGCACATTGGCCTATTGGCCTCACCATTGGTGCGGTCAATATGGTGCGGCCAACCAGTGGTGCGGCCAAAATTAGCACTGCTGTTGGCCAAGTCCACAAAATATACCTATTTACACACAAACCACGGCAGCTCAATGATTTTCATTGAGCGGCGATGCACAAACACAGTAGCAGCACGTATTCATGAGAACGGGCGTACAATGAGCGGTGCACGCCTGCATACAAGCTTCTTACACACGGCGTACTAAGTTCTTCCGAGGAGCACGACTGTGCGATAAAACACAGCTGGCGATCGCAGAATACATATCCTGTGCGAATTTCGTCGTCATTTCAGACACAAATGAGCACGTGTCAGCTATCTTCGGAGTCTTATGGGGAATGGGCGAGTTATGTATTTCCAACGGAAGAGACGGACCATCATCCGGGTTTTGTTGGAGCTCTCCGGCATGCGCTCATTGGTTCTGTCGGCATCGTCTCGGCTCTCGGTTTCGCGCTACGTGTTTGAGAACAGTTGGTGCATCAGGCGGACAATGCGGGCAGCACTTTACTCCAGCAGACATCGTATTCTGTGGAACAAAATATGTGCGATGCTTCTTTCACCTGCCTTGGTGACACAATCCCACTGGTCACTGGCGGCCGCGGCTCGGTGCCGACGACATAGTAAGCGTTTTGCTTATCGCTTCTGCAGGAAGCAACCACAGACGATGACACCAGCTTGATTTTGTTACCACTGGCAGATCTTCGCGATTCGGCACAGAAGCGAGGTATCCGCGACGTGCAGGGTCAGAGGTGCTCAAAAGCACATGGTCGCTCGACGATGTAGGAAACACGTGACAACCGTCAGCTCAAAAAGGCACGCAGACCCCGAGCTTCGTGCACCTTACAAGTGTAGCAGCTTGGGGTACTTGGTATGGCATGACGATAGTTATAGCGCGAGAACAAAACGACGACACAGAGACAAGAAGGACACGAAGGACACGAGCGCTAACTTCCAACTGAGTTCATTGCGCAGAGCGCGAAAATATATAGAGAAGACAGTAATCATGTGACAAAAAAAACCATTAGCACAAAGAGCAAAACATGAGTAAGGAAAAACAAAAACAAAACCACAGAATAAAGGAGAAGAAAAGTCTATCAGGAAACAAAACAGAAAAGTAAATGTTACTGTCTCCTCTATATATTTTCGCGCTCTGTGCAATAAACTTAGTTAGAAGTTATTGCTCGTGTCCTTCGTGTTCTTCTTGTCTGTGTGTCGTCGTTTTGTTCTCGCGCTAATACTATCGTCTTCTTGCACAGTCTGTCTTCAGGGCCACCGCAGAGCAAAAGCCAACAATTTGCGAAAATATGGAGGACAACTTTCTATAACAGGTTCTCTTTTTTTTGAATAGCCCCCCCTTTTATTTCGTACACAGAATGCTGTGTTCGCTCATTGTGCTTATGATGTGGCCAGTTGATGGATATATGGGGTTTAACGTGCCAAAACCACCATATGATTTTGAGAGACGCCGTAAAGGAGGGCTCCAGAAATTTCGACCACCTGGGGTTCTTTAACGCTCACCAAAATCTGAGCACCCGGGCCTACACCATTCCCGCCTTTATTGGGAATGCAGCTGCCACAGCCGGGATTCGAACCCGCGACCTGCGGGTAAGCAGCCGAGTACCATGCCGCAAGTTCCAGTGAAAGTGCGTTGACAGGAGGTCAGTCATAAAGGACGGCGATGCCAAAAAATGGCCCCGTGTCTGCATGTTACGCTGCAAATGTAGTCGAAAGACGGTAATCTTGCGTCCGGTGAGAGTGAACAAAACATTCATTTAATGTTCTGTGCAAGAAAATCGGTGAATACTATTCTGGAGGCGCTACGTTGGAGTGCCTCGAGCGTGCAGCGGAGGTGAACGAGCGCATCGAGGATGGATGGATGGATGAATGGATTGATTGATATGGCTGTACTCTTTAGATCGGGTGGTGGCTAGCGCCACAAAGCCGTAATACTTAGTCGACTAAAAGCTACATAATTTTTTTGCCTTTAAATAGTGATATTATGGACTCGCATTTTGCAGTGAAGGGTTTAATTTTCACTCGTGTCTTGACTTTAGCCACCATTCAGATAACCCCCTTCTAGTTAATTCTACCAGCTTAAAGTCAATTTTGACCTGCCTGTCCCTAAACCCCAGTGCTTTGAAAATCTCTGCGCCATCATTCTGAACTATAGGGTGAAGCCCTTTATGGAACATTATCAAGTGTTCGGCAGTTTCCTTTTCCTCTCCACGCACACTGCATACCCTGTTACCCCTTCGTATTTGCCCGATATGTCTTGGTTCGCAATACTCCCGTCCTGGCCTCTACTACCCTGAGTATTATCATTGATCTTTTCCTTGGCAATTTCCTTTTTAAAAGTTCAATAGATTTCTAGTGCGGACTTCGTAATTACGCCAATTCTCCACGTTTCGATCTCAGCTTCCTTCACCTTCTTCTTAACCGATAATTCTTTTCGGTTTGGCCCCCTGCTGTTTTGGTGCATACCATGCCTGTTTTCTAGGCACGGTATGCACGAACGCCATCTGGTATTTATCTTAGAAAACGAAGGAAGGACTGCGCGTCTGCGGAGAAAGATGCGTGCCATTCTCGGAGGCGATAAGGTGTAGAACGCAAAGCGACGGACAGGGGCCACCACCGTGTCGTTTCAACACACGTTGGTAACAGTTACGTTTTTGAGAATCGTAATTCACTGCCAACGCAGCGTATTTAACACATACAAAACATTGACGTGTTGTTATGGCAACTCAGATATACGCAATGATTGCTTTTTATTTGACAATCACACAACTATGAACGCTAAACCTCGAGCATTATTGGTGGGTGCTGCGGATAGGGTCGGCCGTTTGAGGTATCGTTAAGAATGGACAAACAGACAAATAGACAGACAGACAGACAGACAGACAGACCAAAATTTTTCCATCAAAGGTCCCTAAGAAGAACTATCGTCTTTAAAAAAACATTTGTGGTCCTCGCGTACCTTCAGGATTCACTGAGAGAGTCACTCGTGGGGTATGAGGCAAAAGCCGCCGAACCAGCTGCATTTTGCAGTCACGTGGTAATAAACTCTGAAACGCAGGTTAAAAATCACGTGATAGAAAAATTCCTACGTGGTTAAACTGGATTTTGACATCCTTTTACAACGTGCCTCAGAGGTGGTGGTAGAACTTTGCCATGTACCACCTTTTACTCCCACGCGAGGTGGTAATTTTAAATGCGAGAGAGTTTTCAGAGGTCATGAGCCGCAAAAATCCCAAACTCGGATAGTTTTTGCTTACAGTGCAGGGCCAAACGAGGGTGAGCGTGAAAGCAAATAGGGGCGATGTGCATTCAAACTAACAGCCAAACCGTCTCCCGATAACTCGAAAATATGCCATGATCGGCGCTACAGTACATTATGGCAGCGGGCACGGCCACGCGCCCACGGGGTGTAGCTCATTGTGAGCGCGATAGTACAAGGCAAACTGTGTGGGCGAGACAACAGCAACAGGAAGTGATTATCTGAACGAATTCACTTCGCATTCGGAACGTAACATACCTGCGTAAAAAGCAGAATATGGTTCAGCATTCCGCCAGCGCTGCTGTGAACTCGTTCACTGAAGAAGCATCATATTTCACTGGTATAGCACACCACGACAAGGACACACACAAAGGAGAGATGCACACACACAGTGCTAACTTGCAACCAACTAGCCCGGCAAAGTGCCTTCGCACTGAAGAAGGGAAGCGTCGTGGATGTCCCTATATGTCCTGCCGACAATGTCACTGATTCAGGTAGGTCGACGAGTGGAGCAGTCGAGAAGTCGTCATCATAAATGATGGCTCGTGAAACATCAGCTGACGAGGCGATGATCAGGCCTGAACTATCTCCAGTGAAAGCAAAGATAGGGCCGGTCGTGCCACCAAGACCCAATGATGATGATGATATGTGGGATTTAACGTCCCAAAACCACCATATGATTATGAGAGACGCCGTAGTGGAGGGCTCCGGAAATTTTGACCACCTTGGGTTTTTTAACGTTCACACAAATCTGACACCAAGACCCAAGCTGTACACTCGCCAAAACTCAGTCAGGCGGTTCGTTCTATTGCTTTTCGGGCCAAGAAAGTCGGATGAGTCGATGACAGGGTTGGCAAACAAACCAAACACTGTGTAAAAAGCAGAAAACGGTTCAGCATTCCATCAGCGCTGCGTGAACTCGCCAACCTGGTAAAACCCATACTGTAAAAAAATTCAAATTTACTTTGCGCTTTTGGAAAGAGACACAATTTAGGGTGCTATGCAGGATGACCCGAGTTCGCGGGATGATTCGAGGATGCAGGATGACTCGGAGCTTTGACCTGAGCATAGCTCCAAGCACGTTATGCAGCAGCCATGGCATAAAGACAGTGCGGAGATTTTGGGACGTTAAACCCCACATATCAATCAATCAATCAGACAGTGTGGAGAGCAAGACAGCAGCGTTAAACAAAATAGCTACAGAAACGCGCGTGGCGTTGGAAACGCGTGTTAGACATTTACAGCGGTCATGAAAGAAACACCGTGTGCGAACATGTCAGCGCCTCCATTCAGTCAACATTTTAACAGTGCAGCGACGTCAACCAGATTGTCGCGCTATATTTTGCCAACTCAACACGCGCCTCCGACAGGCGTGTTCCTGGGCGTATGTCCTCTTTCGCACATGTTCTTTTGTTCCACCCACATGATGGAAATTTCTGATCTCGAAGGCAGGAATGATGCACACACAGCGTGCTGCTCGTTTCGCTTCTATCAAATGTTGCATATAAATATTAGGACAGGTTGTCGCCAGGGGCGCTCGCATCATGGCAGCAGCTTGCCCGTGATTGGATACGCCGTGAACGCAGTGAAACTGAATGCGAGACCTTGTAGCCGCTTGATGATATCACTTTTGCTTCTGCGTGCGTGTGTGCAAAGTCTGCGTGATAAAGCTGATAAATTAATCGGGCCGCTCGACGTGAGCACTGCTCCTCGGCAAGAGCTAACGTGGTCAGCGCACCTGACATTCGCCGTGGGCGTCTGTCAATCCAACTGACTGACGCGTGAATTTGAATGCAAACACGTTGATTTTGAGAAGGCCCCATGTTCAGCTCATGACTGTAAAGTGTTTGATACGGTACACATTTGGTGACAGCTTCTTTGCATATAAAATAACTTGGTGAGCTTGCACTATATGTGAAGGGCTAGAGCCGTAAAGAAGCTTCTGATAATTTAGCTTCTTGCACCTTTCAAGTTGGTTACCTACTAATGTTCTTGGTCGGCTTGGAAGTAAAGACTGCATCAGCCCTGTCTTAGTTTTGATTGTATTAACTAACTAAGGCTTCACGACCAGAACACTGAGTTGTTTTGTCATCGCCGTTAATGTTTCAAATATAAGATAGATATTCAGGCGCAATTAGCAAGACCTTCATCAGTACGCAGCTAATTAAGGTAATCTTGAGTAGCAGGATAGTAATTGCCGTCATAATAGTAAAGGCGAATAAGCATGGTTTTACTTAGCGTGCTCATGATTATCATCGCTCTAATTCGCATGGTTTAGTCAGCTCAAAAACTAGCGCGCTTTAGCTAGCCCAGTCCTAGCTTTACGTGGCTTCATTAGCGTGGTCTTTTTAAGATGTGGCGCAATTACCTCAACCTTTGCATGAGTTGGTGTTTCAACAAGATCTTCGTATGTCCTGACCTAACTAGCCAAGTATTCGCAACTTTCACCGCCTAGAGAGGACGCTAGTGTAAGTCCAACATGGCTGTCGTTTGGGCGATCGTGCAGCCGGCGCCCGCCGCCGGTGTGCCCGTGGCTTGGAAGTGCGTAGTATTTTCGGCTGCTGCTACCATGTTGTCAAGACTTTGCTTAGAATTCCATTGACTCTAGCATGTAATATATCGCGCACTGCGAGTTCAGAAACGCTTGTCTGCTGTACTGTTGAAAGACAAGAAGTTCTTAAACGCCGGCAACATCGTTTGCTGTGGTGCGAATGATAGCACGTAGAGCTTTATGAACACTATCTAAGTATTGTGCCTGCTGACTTGCCGACCGCGGAAATAACACATGAGCAGTGCTTTTAAATAAGGAGCAACGAAACGTGTAAGATGAGTTCACATTGAGCACTGTCTTATTTATCCGTACGGACTTGGGATGTGTTTTTCTTCTATGGGAATTCTCGCTGATTTCGCGTGTGTGACTGGCACCTATGGAAGTGTAGTTACTTTTTTCTTTATCCGCAGGTAGTACAGAAACACATGTTGTTCACTAGGCCCGAACGCTGCGTGAATGGCTGCGCTCTTCAGAGGTTTAGTGCGTCTGAGGCATGTCACACGGAAGCAAAAGTGGTGCAGGTATATAACATCCTGGCGCTCTCGCTTCGTGTCCTATGTATTTTATTTTCGATGCAAGGCTACTAAAGGATCAGTGGTGCTCTAAAGAGCTCAACCATCTACTCGCATGACCAACCTAACAGTGAGTCATGACGTCGGTGTTCGGACCATATAGTCGCTTAGCACGGCTGAAGCGCTGCTTTGATGCGCTTTTAAACAAAAGCCACTCGGTTGTATTTACGAGTTGAAGCGCGATAAATGTGCATAGTAAAGAACGTGAGAAAATTAGGTACATCTGGAGCTTGTGAAACTGTCACGAGCACGCTATGAACATAGCATGTAGACATGTTTTACATGGCACAGATATCATGATTATCATGTTTGGACGTGGCATTCCCCTTCGGCGTTCGTTTGTGTCCCGTAGTACCCAATTTGGTATATAAAAAAGCTAGTCAAACCTGTGGCTAGTGAAACCCGTGGCGGTTGCATTTCCGATGAAGGCGGAAACGTTGTAGGCTCGTGTACTCAGATTTGGGTTCACGTTAAAGAACTCCAGGGGGTCGAAATTCCCCGAGCCCTCCACTACGGCGTGTCACATAATGATATGGTAGTTTTGGAACGTTACACTCCACAAATCAATCAATCATCAAGCTAGCGAAACGACCGCGAGGGCAGCATGAGAGTGGCAGGTAATCATTACTTAGATCACATACATGTCACGATTTCCATGTTAGGGTCTGTCGCTTATGTTTTCCATGCGGTCATATAGTTAAGAATCTGCTGCGTGGACGATACCGCTACCGCGGCGAAGGTTCGGTTGCTGTTTCAGGCAATGGCATCCACGAACGAGACGTTGTCCACTTTCATGTATATGCGTTAGAGAATGGTTGCCGCCCGCACAAACTGCCTGCCTCTGTTGTATTCGGGGTGTAGATTTGGCGGAATAGGAGCGATCATGATTAGATCGCGCATTTCACGGAGAATTAGTCAACCCTGGGATATTTCTGGCCACCGAGGAGAAGAAGCCGAGCTCGCGCAGAATATGGCAGCCTGCCTTGGTGGTAGTGAGTCGGATCAATTGCACGCCTTCCTGAGCTTCGCCGATCTCTTCTAGCATGTTATGTACGCCAAGCTTAAAGAATTTCTGCGTTGACGTAGTGATAGGGAGGCCAAGGGCTCGTTTGACTGCCTTGCGAATAAGCGCATTGAGTTCATCGCATTCAGCACGTAGCCATTTGTGTATAGCGGCGACGTGGGTAAAGTGGCACAAAACAAACGCGCGTACAAGACGCAGCAGGTTGTCTTCTTTGAGGCCATGGTTCTGGTTGGCTATTCTACGTACAAGTCGTATGGCATTCTCAGTCTTAGTTCCAAGCCTGTGTACTGTTTGGGTGTTGGTTCCACGAGACTCGACGATCAGGCCAAGGAGCTTGATGGTGTCTATCCTGGGGACTGTATGGCCATCTCGGGTGTGGAGGGTGATATTGCATTCCGTCAGAGGTTTCCACCCTTTGGGTTTGGCGCCCCAGCGTTTGGGAAAATATTGTTGCGTGAAAATGACACGAGGCGCGTCTATTTAAAATCTATATTTAAACTGATGCGTATGGCGTCGGCTAAGATGGGAGCAGCACGCACAACCAACAGACCACTTTCTCGTTGTCGTCTTCTGACTGCTGATACGTCAGCTACGTAGCAATATCATAGCATACCATTTTTGGAATGTCATGCGAACGAAACCACCGCAAGAGCAGCAAGACTATGAAATTTAAATCATGAGATTCATGACATAGATAAAAAATATTCAATCATGACATAGATGTCATGATTTTCACGTTATGAGTAGATAGATAGATAGATAGATAATAGATAGATAGATAGGTAGATAGATAGATAGATGGATAGATAGATAGATAGATAGATAGATAGATAGATAGATAGATAGATAGATAGATAGATAGATAGATAGATAGATAGATAGATAGATAGATACAGTCCCATTCCCTGAAGTTCTCTAAGAAATGCTTCGCATTTAAAAGCACGTCAGGAGAGCCAAAGTGCATAAAAGTTCTAGTGCGCGGCGCACTGCCCTTCGAATACTAATAGACTGCAGCGCCGCCGCTATGGTCGACGCGAAAGGCATCAGGCGATCAGGCGCGTTCACGCTACTCAACCATTCAACTCAAGCGCCACCCTACTTTACTCCGGCGTGTACTCTGGGTTTGAGTGGAGAGCGCTAGTGACACTGCGGTGTCGCCCACTCCTGCTGCTCGATATCTAGTTTACATGTGAAGGAGCACTTTGACTAGCCTGTGTCCGTCCGTGTCTCCGTGCCAACGCACCGCACCACGTTCCCAAGTAGGTCACGCCTCCCCTCGCACTGTGACTAGGTCACGCCTCCCCTGCCACGTCACTCTGTCTGTCGCGGACTGCGACAGACAGAGTGACGTGGTTCAAAGCGGGTGATCTCCACGCATCACGCACTAATCATCACTGACTTCGTGGATATGTGGTGATTTTTTTATGTCATAGCACGTATCAAGCCTCTTATATTACGTCTTTCAGTATCGCGTAATTTAGGATGATCATCTGATGAATATAGCTAACTTCATTTCAGTATTCATACGGAACATATACACTGATATGCATAGTATTTAGCGTCACTATCTTTTTTTTATGCGCAAAGCTTCCGGTACGCGGAGGTTATTCCAGTTGAATGTACAAATGCTGCTAGCACAGAATCATGACTTGCAGAAGTGCACAGCAGTGCGACATGAGTAAACTTGCGGAAGGAGAAGCTACCGGGCCTGTTCCGGTACAACCGTCTCCATGGGCGCTGGACAGTGACCGAGATTTTATGAGGAAGACTTCGATACTGAAGCCCGTCCGATTTCCGAGCGATGGGGCATCGAAGACATTAGAAAATGAAGGCGGCGCTGCTAGAGAACCTATGGTGAGTAAATTGACGACAGAACGAGAGGGCAACTTACGTGGCTCTGAGTCTGATTGTGACGTCTTGAAGAAAACAGCTTCTATCAGTGCTGACCAGAGCATCCCATGAGTATTTTCTTTTTTTTATCTAGGAATATTTATTGTCAGTGAGAAAAAAAAGCTAAAAGAAATAGGCAGCGCAAGAAACATTCCTGTGTGTAACGTGAAAAATATGTTAAAGAAAAATACAGAAATAGACTACCGACAGGTAATTCGCTGTTTTTGTTGTTTTTTGCACCTAGTATATCATTGTGTTCGCCACGCATTACGCACTCGCAACGCTTTGAAAGAGATGCACTGAAGCACCCTTGCTCCACATTATAATCTTATCAGAGATAGCAGCGCTTATTCTTCATGTGTGGTGTGTTTCATGCTGGCCGAATCAGGCATTGTATCTCAAAAATGCCATATAAGTATAGTTTCTGAAGCTGAAACGTGTATTGTGGGCCTCCCTGAATATCAATTGCTGAGTACTGTGTGAAGGCAATCATTGTTAGCAAAACTAGCGGTATAAAGTGTTACAGAGCCAGGATACCTATATAAATACGTTGTGCCAATAAAACGAAGGGTCATTGGTTCAAATTTATGTGTAAGGTGTTGACACGGAACATTCCGTTGCCATCATCAGAGACGGATATATACGCTGAGAGTAGCTGAAATTGTAGCTTTCGCACCAGTCAGTATTGCTGCTTTGTCAACGAAATATGCCTTTTACATCAGTTAAGTGTGAGACCATAATTTCTTTTGTTCTGATGTACCTGCTTACTGATTATGCTGCAGTCATACGTAGCTCAAGCACAATGCTCATGCGAGTGATGTGCAAGTATATAAAATGCTCCCACAAATATTCCATATTTGGTCTTTCAGCTGAGCAAGCATTTTTCGAGTTGTTGCGTTCATTGAAAAATTAGAGTAAACAGTGAGTAAGGCTTTGCGTATAATTGAAATACCTGCGCTTTTCAGGGCGTATTACGTGAAAATGATAATAAAGCATACAAGAAGTGCAACTTTGCAACAAGTGGGAACTTCAAGCATCTCCTCCAAGTTTCCGTATGCAGAAACTCCCGTCCACCTGAATGCCCCAAGTGACACTTTGGCGGCACGCTGCTCTTAAATAAATCGGAAGCGCGCATTGTAAATGATATACTAGTGATGGTGAGGCCAGTACAAAAAATATTCCTTATTTTAGGCTACACTATTAAGCTTCAAAGTATTGTTATCCTAAACAGCCTCCTGAATAAGCCGCAGGGACCAATGCGATCAACATGCTCACTGCTTAAATGTGCCTTAGTATGCCCAGGACGCCCCGCCGTGGTGGTCTAGTGGCTAATGTACTCGGCTGCTGACCCGCAGGTCGTGGGTTCGAATCCCGGCTGCGGCGGCTGCATTTCGATGGAGGCGGAAATGTTGTAGGCCCGTGTGCTCAAATTTTTGTGCACGTTAAAGAACCCCAGGTGGTCGAAATTTCCGGAGCCCTCCACTACGGCGTCTCTCATAATCATATGGTGGTTTTGGGACGTTAAACCCCACATATATATGAGTATGCCCAGGGCGGCCGTGGCTGTAAGCTGCCTGGAGACCGCATTACTTATTATTGTTTGGATGAGGAGGAGAAGAGCGAATGGTTTAATCTAAAATAAAGTACTATACATATATTAATGAAAACAACGGTCCACTAAAGGTAAAGGTTTATACAAATGGAGAAAGTCAGCGAATGGGGCCACATCAAATAAGATATATTCTTAAACTCAAATTGTGGGTCATTTCTAAATGAAATTTGGTGCCACAATTCCAACATGGCAATACTATTCCTTAAAATGAGAGAAATATCGCTATCAATTTTAAAATTTACTTTTTCTTTCACTGTTGTTTGAACACATATGGTGACCACATGAAGTGCCTCACGAAAAAAGTGATTTAGAGCAGTCATATTTCGGTAGCTCATGGGAACACCCAAAGAAAGTAAAGGAAAATGTGGGCAAATATGGCCGCGCGCCGCAACAGGAGACTCGGGGGCGGCGTGTTTGCAAACTCCACTCTATGACATCCGTCATAACCATATTGTGCTTTTGGCACATGAAACTCCGGCGTAAGCTGTGTGCCCGAATAAAGACAAGGACGCAGAAAAAATGAGACAGGGAGAAACGCAACTACATTCTGTGTTTGTCTTTATTTGCGCACACTAGCTGTATAAGAACCAAATCGCCCAGCTCTACGTTATACTAAACCCTAACGAATTATAGTAGTACCCAAATTAATTCATTGTTCCATGGTATGCAGCAGCCCCAACAACGCGTGGTCGACGTCGATATTCCTACGCCGGGTTCCCAGGCCTCTGACTTGAAGACTTCGGAGCCGATGGCAACACGGCCCCGAATGATTTCGATAGCGCCGCAGGTGCAGCTCGTGCAGTGGGAAGGCGCCCCCTACGGAGATGTTCCCAGTCAGTGTGCATATTATTCTTCTTTTTTGCTAAAGCACAGCGGTGGGAGTGGCAACCTGAAAAGACGGTGTGAACAGAAGGCCTTAGCACCACGCATGCGCTATTGTTGGTCTACCGAGAAAGAACAAATAGACAACACCCTGATTAAATCAATGCGACGTTTGTGTGAAGCTTAATGCGTCATGTCTTTTGGTAATGTGTTGTATTTGAGCACTCCGCTTTATAGCGCCGTGCGTGTTTGCACGTCCTATTGTGGATGCGAAATTGCGAGAACTCTACAGTTAACTATCAAGGTCGCTTTATTGAAGGAATCCTGATAAATTCTCACCACACGCGTGCGTATGACGTAAAGAAGTATAATCGCATATGCTATGCAAGTAACTTTGAAAAAGTTCGTGAAACGAAGGGTGTGTTCTCGAGCCGCTGTTCTGACAAACGGACTAGTCTTTCTCAAGGCATAACTGTTTATTTATCCAAATGTTGCCTCGATTACAGAACCAATTTACCAACTTTTTCATCCCAAGCTTGATGACAAGCACTTTGCTGTTTGTACCCACACGAGCGTGTACATTGGACGTGTTCATTGTATGGGATGCCGTTGCTTTGTCTAAGCATCATGGCAGAACAATTTACATTAAAACATGAGCCAGATAGGCGGTCACGAGGAATTTTTCTACTAGAATATTAGGCGAAGGATCACCTAAATAACCGCATGTTTAGCTTAGTGATAAGTCAATGAGAAGGCAGGACCTGAGCGGACAATTTTTTTTCGCAGCCTCGAGAGCGAAGCAGAAAAATTTCCGGTCACCGCCTCAAAGCTGTTTCACATGCCATTGTTGTATAAAAAAAAGAATTTTCCGCTATCTTCGCAACCGCGATTTTGTTTCAACTGGACTGGAAATGCTCTGCAATTTTCGCCCGCGGACTATCGCGGCGGGGAACATTTCTTGCCGCCGTTTTTTCTGGTAGACACGGCAAAACTTTTATCTTAATGTAGCTATCTTCGCGTTGTGATATTACGAAGTTTTCTTAACAATAACAAAGAGCACGCGTGTTCTCTCATCTAAAGATCTTTCCAATTCAAGCCCAATATAAAATGTGCAAAATCGGTCATTACGCAAACGAACACGTCGACGCAGTTTAGAAGGCTTGGCAGGCCTGAGCTATTTCGGCGGGTTCTGATGAAAGAAATTGCTCCGCCTCTGTGATCAGAGCAAAACGTTTTTCAACAGCTGGCAGCTCGCCAAAGAGAGCTGCGGTGGAAGAGAACGGCCCTTTTTGTTTCGCAGCGAGAGAATCGGAAGCCTGAAAGTAGCTACTTTTTTGCCATGGGAAGCGGCCTTCAGGCAGAATATTCATGTGATTGATGGTGTGAGAGCATCGCTTGGTTGCGGATGTGTGAGCACCGACTGCCGTTGCGTGAATCATTTTGGTGGTTTAGTTGGTGCCGAGTTCCACGTTTTTGGTACAAACGGACTCGTAACGTTGTGGCGATCACGTCTATGCTCGATTTTTTGACGTCGATGAAGTTGGCGCCTTTTCCACCGAGGATATAACTTAAACGACTGCCTGGCCGCCGAGGCTCGTCGAAACCACAGCAGAGCTAGAACCATGATGACTCGGTACCCAAAGAGGACGCAAAGGTCATCGTCAGCCTAAGCAGTGGCCTGAACATCAGGAGCCTGGGCCCGACCCAGCGGATGCCATATGGAAAGCAGTTGACATCAACATGGCAATACGGTACCCAGACACGATGTTCCCAAATTTTCAACAAGCATAGTGTTTATGAGTACACCCAGCATAAAGATTGTGACTGGTTACGTCAAGGTCGAACGCATAACCGTTGGAGATCAGCAGGACGAAGTTAACGTATATGAAGCAGCACTCCGCCTCAAGTGTAAGGGCGTCTTTTGTGGCAATCTACCGAGCGACAGCCCGGAGAATCTCGATGGCGCTATGGTAAACTCGAAGAGTTGGCTGGCACTGGAGGCAAAACAAATCAACAACGCGGACTCTGTGGTTGTGGTCTCGGACGACTACAAAGTGCCAAACTGTCTCGTATGCTGGTACGCTCATCAGTTGCACTTTGTATCGCAAACAAGTTGAACTGTGCTACATCAGTGGCCACCTTGCTCATCCAGCAGATGTCTTTCCCTCTCGAGGCAAACTTGCTTGCTGAGGATTTGGTGCTACCAACCCGCACCAACAGCACAAGTACGACCTCATGCAGAGTATGCAGTGGCCGGCACCTCATCACCACCTAGGAGCACATGAAGCGGTTCCAGATTCCAAACTTCGCCCGACGCAGGTGCGAGGTGTAATCCCGTGACAATAAAAGCTAGGCTCCGGCCTTCTTGTTTGCGACCGAGAGTTGCCAGCTGCCACCAGTAGCTCCGGGGTCTAAGCATGCGCTGCATACAGGTGCCTTTCTCCCCCAGTTTCTCCCAGGCCTTCCGGAGGTCGCTGCAGGCGTTCAAGGGGAAAGGGCAAGAGTCGCTCCTTCTCCAGACACTCACCAGCATCAGCGAGGCGAAGAGGAAGCCGACCCTAACTTAGGCTGATAAGGTTCGTTAGCTACGAAGCGCTACGCTCTCAGGGCCTATGTTACCCAATGCCAGAGCAAGCGAGGCAGCGCCCGCTCCAAATAAAAGATTAAAAAATCACAACATATCTCTGCGAAGTGAATGATTGGGAGTGGGCGAAACATCAGGGTATCATTAACCCTCATTCATTCATTCATTCATTCATTCATTCATTCTTTCGTCTTTCTTTCTTTCCTTTTTTCTTTCTTTCTTCCTTTTCTCTTTCTTTCTTTCTTCCTTTCTTTTTTATATAACGAAACTTCATGACCATCAAACGATAACTTTATGACCATCAAAGAGAGAGCCGAAAGCGAGCACGTTTTATACCTTTGGGGTGCCGCAGCGAAAGAAACAGCGTACCATGAACGCATACCCGATCATCGTTCTGCTCTTCCACCCACGATCAGCGCGTGCAAGCCAGGGCAACAGACATCGGAGGGACAACGCTCGACCCTTAAGTGTTTCAACCCGAAGCAATTGTAGAGCATGCTGCATCATCGTACGAGAGAATATGAGCCACTCGCTACTTTTTCGGGCAGGGGTCGCCGGCGCCCGCTGGCGTTAGATTCAATCATTGAAATCCTTAGCACAGTTGTGTCGCACTCGCTCTCTGTCTGGTTGGACCAACACATCGCGGCGGGTCCGCGAGATTGCACCGTGTTACAGTTTTGTGACTCGGACGTGATTGAGGCGGAAAAAGCCTTTAAACGACCGACAGTACGAGTTCTCGAGACTAGAATATTCCCGAGCTATGTGGTGAGCGCTCCAGCTGAGCTATCGTTCCGCCTTCCTTAGTACTGAGGCTAGCAGTCATCGTAATTGTTTCTTTAGGCGGAAGCACGATTTCAAGTAGCTATTTATCTACAAAGTTTCGCTACAGTGTTGCGGCACTGTCGCTCACCGCCATCGACGAAGTAGGTAATCTTTAAAGCAACATGCCTATGACGATCCCAAGAATACCCTGCTCATGACAGTTTCACGACGTTCTCGCATCCAGAAGCTTCTGTCCGCTGAAAAACTTGGCGACCGACACCCAAGTCAACTTCGCCAAATGGTGCAGCTACTGGGAGACAACATGATATCCATCAACGACAGGCTGATACACGACTTCTTTTACAACAACTACTGACTAATCTGCAGATGGTTCTCGCTACAACTTCTACAATGGACTTCACCAGCCTTCCTGACAAGGTGATAGAAGTAGCCACACCTACCATCTTAGCGACGACAGCATCTACTATCGACAGTCCAGCCAAGCTGCGAACTTTTGCGCACTTGAAAGCACAATCACTGCTCCAGACGGTGATTGTGTGAGTATGTCGTTTCCGTGAAGATGTTCATCACTGGAGGCATTCATGTGCGTGGCAGGAAAACAGGTTGGGCGACTACTGAAGGGGCCAAGTGGTCTGGTCAAGCTCAGAAGTCGCTTATTCTACCTCAAAAACGCAGCCGCAGGACGTTTCCTAGTGAGCTTTCGGGCTGTTCATGCAGCTATTAGCTACTTTATTTCCTAATTAGCCCTCTACAACGCTGTCTTCGTTTTGTGCGAAACAGGAGCGGACGTAGGCGTTATGATTAGCGCTCGACCGAAGAACGACACCTGTGTTGTTTACCTAGTCGTTAACGGAACCGAGGTTCGAGTTAACGCATCGCGCTCCGTCAGGCTCAATGTTTGTCTCTGGCGAGTGTTTCTGCGATTTACTGGTTGTAGATGTCCGAAGCGCCCTCATCGGAAGTCATTTCCCGCATAGCCATTGATTCCTTCTCGACGTGAAACAGCGTCATCTTGTCGATTCTCTCACTCACCTGACTTACTGGTACCCCTGAAACAATCACATCGCCAATCGCACCAATATGTCGTATACTGAAAAAACATTTCACTCAGCTCCTCCACGAGTTTTCCACTCTGACACGTCAGCCGGACTAGACTCAACCGGTGGAACACAATGGCTGTTACCCCATCGACACCTGCGGTCCTCTAGCCTATGTTCCACCTCAGTGTTCGCCCTCTGAGAAACTCGAGGTTGTTCGCGCGAAGTTCGAGCACATGCTCGCACTCGATATAATCCAACATTCCTTATGCAACTGGGCGGCACCACTTCACATGGGGCTAAGACGGCTGGGAAGCAGCGTCCATGTGACGATTACCGAAAGCTCAATACTAACACAGCTTCCGATCATTGGGCGCTTCCGAATGTCCAGAACTTCGCGGTAGTGCTGCACAATGCGACGATCTTTGCTAAGACTAATCTTCATCATACTAAGACTAATCTATCATCAGTTACCAGTCGCCGACGTAAACATTCCGAAGGTTACCATCACCACACCTTTTGTCCCATTTCAATTCCTCCGCATGCCCTTCGGCCTACCGAATGCTCGCCAATCGTTCCCGTGTTTGATCGTCTCTGTCATTCGGGGCTTGCCTTTTGTATTCATCTATATCGAAGACCTCCTTGTCGCAAGACCTTCCATCGAGGAGCATGTTCAACACCAGTGGTTGTTCTCTCACCTTGCCAGCCGAGGAGTCGTGATCAACGCCCGCCAAAACAATTTAGTCGACGGCAACTCGAATTCATTGGACACGTTGTCAACGTGAAGAACATTCGACCACTGCTGTCCTAAATTTGCGTTGTTGAAGATTTTTCACGACCAGCTACGATCACTAAGCTATCGCGATTTCTCAATCGCGTCAATTTATAACGGCGGTATATATTCCATTGTGCACGACTTTGTACCTTCTCAATGTCCTGCTAAGCTGCAAATGAAAACAAGCGCTTAAGTGGACTGAACAGGCCACTCACGCCTTCACAAGACTTATGCCTGCCCTCACCAATGCGATGGTACGTAAACATCCAAAACCAGGCTGCTCTCTTGACAGACCCCTCGAACAACGCTGTTGACACCGCGGTGCAACAAATAATCAAAGGCACACGACATCCGCTCCGCTTTATTCTCAAATAAACTGAAGTATGCACAGAGCTGCAGCAGTACTTTCGGCAGCTAACTACTCACCATATACCTGGCAACCCGAGACGTTCGACACTCCATAGAAGGTCGTCAGTTTAGTGTCTCGACTGATCGTAAGTGCCTTGTGCACGACATGAAACGATCGGCGTCCTGCGACTCGCCACGCTCGAGTCGATAAATCTCGTACATTTCGGAGTGTACAATATTCCATCATATCAAAAGCACCGACTAAATTGCTGCCGATGTTCTTAGCCACGTCGATGCAGACTACACACCAACCGTAGAGCATTTGGTCATCAACGTCGGCCTATTTACCACCCACCAGCTTTATGATCCTGAGGTACGTTTCCTTCAAAATTGGTCGACGTCCCTGAAACTATGGACGTCGTCTTCACTTAAGATGTTCCATCGTTAGTGTGTCATACCTCAACTGAAGCATCTCGACCTTTCATTCCGGAACCGCTTTGCAGACGCCTGTTCGATGCTTTACACAGTTTGCCACATCCTACAATTCGCGCAACAAAGACACTTATTTCCAGTTGCTACGTTTGGCATGAGCTAAACGCGCAAGTTTTAAACTGGGTGCGTTGTTGTTTGCCGTGTCAATGCTCGAAGGTCCAACGAGATCCTGTCGCTCCTGCAAAGTCCTTCCTTCCGCTAGACGCGCGTTTTGACACCGTACACATGGACCTGGTCGGCCCTCTCCTGCCTTCCAAGGGGTACAGCTACATACTGACATGCATCGACCGCTACACACGGTGGCCAGAAGGTGTACCCATCGCGGAAATATCAGCGCCCACAGTTGCAACGGCTTTCATGTAGACATTGATTGCAAGGTTCGGCTACCCATCTACCATAGTCACCGATCACGGACGGCAGTTTCATTGTGCCCTCTTCAACGAACTGCTCAAGCTTTTCGCAACGACACGCCTGCGCACAACCACCTCCCACGCACAATGGGTTGGCCGAGCATTTTCACATGCATTGAAAGTCCTCCCTTATGGCACATAGATCACCAGGGAAGTGGGTCGTCCAACTGCCACTGGTATTGCCAGGCATTAGAGCCACCATCAAAAGCGACTTGGGCTGCTCATGCATCGAGCTGGGCTTACTGCAGTTTGCTACGTTTGCCCTGAGGATTCTTCGATTCCCCAGCCAAAACACTTGTGCTACTACCCGAAGAATTGATTGATCGATATGTGGGGTTTAATGTCCCAAAACCACCATATGATTATGAGAGACGCCGTAGTGAAGGGTTCAGAAATTTCGACCACCTGGGGCTGTTTAACGTTCCCCCAAATCTGAGCACACTGGCCTACAACATTTCCGCCTCCATCGGAAATGCAGCTGCCGCAGCTGGGATTTGATCCCGCGAACTGCGGGTCAGCAGCCGAGTACCTTAGCCACTAGACCACCGCGGTGGGGCTACTACCCTAAGACTACGTTTCTGAGCTGTAAAACATCGTCCAGCGTATACACGCTATGCCTACACACCCAGACGAAGCGCGAGTTTCTTGCGTATCTCTGGAGCTCACCTCAGCTACACGCGTTTTCGTGCGCAACTGTAATGTGCGGAAGCATTTGCAGCCACACAAATCCGGGCCATATAAAGTTATGGATCTCGTCCATCAACTTTCATTGTCAACATCAACGCCCGGTCTTACGTAATCGTTCTCGAACGTCTCAAGCCTTCCTATTTCGAAGCAACATTGCCATCAGTCCCACCATCAGGAAACGCAATAAATGGTACGCTATATACTCCAATCCGGGCAACTGTCTTCTTATGCCACACCTAGAACAAATCGTGTCTCCTGAAGCTCCATTCGTTTGCCTGGAATTCCTCCCTTTCAAAGGGGAGGGCTGGTCGCTCTGTATCGGACGCTGCATCGGAATCGCAGAAAAGACCAGCCACTCGCTTTGCACGTGGCAGGTGCCGTTGCTACGGGCATGCGTGCCCTGGCATTCTATAAAAATATTAAAATAATTCTAATCTTGGTGGTCGGGTCGGGCTCGCTTTCTGCTTCGCTTGGCCGAGAATTAACCCGTCTTCGACGTTGCACAGTGCGACAAGTTGAATAGCAAACTGCGAAGAATAATAAATCGGTGATCAATCGGAGTGCCTCCACGAACGCATCGGTGGCCACCGCCACCAAAGTACCGATTCAGGAAAGTGAAGTGGCCAGGGTCCCAAAGCGCAAGGCACTTTCCGGTAAAGAAGAATCAGGCTCGCAAATGAATGAGATCAATGTTATGTTGTCTACGCTCACAGCAAGCGTGCAGTGGTTAACGCAAGGTTTTACACGGATGCAAGTTGGTTTAGGTGACCCGAAGAGAGGCCTTGGTGCACTAAACGATCGCATAGACATCCTAAAATCTCTCGAGGGTCAGCCACTGATCTATCTGTCATCGTCATGGACTTCAACGCCCCTTATTAACTATGGAGGTAAGGCCAAGGGCTGTAGCAGAGCTCCACAAGCTAAGGCTGAGGGCTGTGGCAGAGCGCCAACAAAATGGACCTCACACTGGTCCCGAACAAGGCGTTCCCGTCCACAATTGGCAATGCAGTGACTAGGGACTCTACCGCAATCTTCCATTTTGGAACAACGCTGAGGGAGCCGAGTAGAGTAACACCGCCCTGGATTTTGGCAGCAGCCATTACATACCCGAGACTGCTTCGACATATACCGATGTATATTTACAGAGATGATTATTACAGGTTGAGAGCATTTTTCTGAGCTCAGTGGACACGAAATTACCCATCTCCAGGTACATGGCAGACTGGTACTAATGAATCAAATGCCATGCGGAGTCACCGACCAAGAAAATCGTCACCGACCTGGAGATAGACATGACAGATTGCAGGCCAGCTCAATTCATTGAAACCATGCATACACGGCTCCTTCAATAAAAGGGACAAATATCCAACTAAAGGTTGATGAGAACAACCTCAGAATTTGAAAAGGATCATCAGAGATCACTGTCAAACCCTCTGCAAGTAACAATGAGACGAGGTCTGCGACTTGATCGATACCCAGATAAGCAACAGCGAGTCCTGGGGCTTGCTCAAACACTCTCTCAACGAGGGCAAGAAGAGATCCTGTTGAGGAACGTAGGATGAGACGTCAGCTCACGAGGCCGTGCCAGGGTCGCGGCCTTTGTTTGGAATGCGGGCGTAGACCAGGTCGTCGTTGCAGCGCCTAGCCAGGCCAGGAGCTACGCCATTCTCAATTCCTCGTGGCTCGCGCAGCACGAGCCACGCGGTTGTCGTCTTCTTCAGTATGAAAGCTGGTCAAGACTGCCGCGAAGCTACATCGCCCACCCTCACCCCTAGTGCTTTGCATGAGTTATAAAATGTACAAAAATCAAGACAGGTGGCAACTATATACATGAAAAGCTGTCCTAGGCTTGTCCGTGGGAAAGTCCGAATTGTTACCGTGAGATACGTTGGGTGTCTGAGAGTTCCGGCGGGTGACACTGGCAGCCGTGGAGAGGGCGAGGTGCGTGCCGAATAGATGACGTAGGCAGCAGTGAGGCAACCTGTCGAGAACCTTGTGGCCATGGTCGTCGGTGACATCATCGGTCGCCACTCAGATAACTTTTCAGTGCAGCTGGTTCAGAGTGCCGTGATGACTGGTGTGGGCAGGCATTAAAAATGATGCATTATCGGCGTAGACGTGAGATTTGGTGAGAAGTTGGTGCTTCCTGCGCCTGGTGCGAACATCATCTCGCCAGCCGATAGTAACCGAAACGCCGTGCGAAAAAGATGCTTTGAAACGCACATTACAATTTTCGAAGGGCGGTATACGCGGCGGCGGGCAAGTGCGTTGAATAGCGACTGGCTAGTGACACGAGCGCAAGGTGTACATGGATGGCAGTGAAGCTGGCACATCTCCGGCGTGTGCTGAAGAAAAAGGAACGATATTCAAGCAGCCCTGATCTAAACCGCTGTGTCGTCCAATGTCATGCGGGAATTGCTGATCTCTTTCAAGCTCTTCAGCGCTGTCACCAGTTATGGTCGGCAGCAAGTTCGGTCCGCAGGAAAGTTGGGCTGTACCAGACCAAAGCACGCCACGTATGTGGCTACGTCACCACCAATGGCAGCGGCCAAAGGGATCTCGGGAGCGGGATGGCATGCTGAAGGCGCACTCGGGTAACTTGAACATGGACAAAACGGAAGTGTTGTCCGCAGCCATCGCGATGCTGGCGGTATCTTTGCTGCTGGTGTGGAAGACGGTGGTTGGTTCGGTTACGGTGCTACACGTGGTGTCAGTGATCAGGTGACAGGTAGCGCCGGTTTCGGTGTCACACACTGCGTCAGTAGGAGCTGAAGTCGTCGTGTACACCGGCGTGACCACAGGCGCCAACCAGTCAACTAAAGGCCGATCTTGGGGTAGCGTACGCTGCGATACGTTAGCGGGGTCGGTTTTTGTAAAAAGGTCACCTGCCCTATTTCTGTTGTGCAGTGCTTGACGGGATGCAGTCAAGGCAAAATGAGCAGAAGGCAGGATTGTGGTTGGTAGAGGAGTACCTTCCGTTTATTCAGTAACATGTCAGAGATGCTGTTAAGCACCGGAAAGCTGTAGGACGGCGTTCCGTAGTCCTTAATATGGGCGGTGGCTTCAGGAAATAGAGATGAGGCGTCGTTTAGGGTCAGGTGAAAGAACATACTCCTGGACCTCGAACCTGAATTCTTGAAGCCAGATGGTGTTGAATTCCAACGCAGCCTTGATTTCTAGTAACCATGACATGATGCCGGCTGTCTGGAACGGAGGTAAAGAAGGATCAAAGTGCGGCTGCAAGGCTTAAGCTGGCTGTAACATGGCCGCGAAGCTCAGTGGCAGCGGTGCAGGGCTGGTCGCTTGTCCGTTGGACCGTGGTCAGAGAATGTTGAGGGACTAGAGACAAAGCGGCAGTTCACGAGGCCGTGCCGTGGTCATGGTCTTTATTTGGGATGCGAGCATAGACGAGGTCGCAGCTGCATCGTACAGCCAGGCCAGGAGCTTGGCCGTTCTCAATTCCTCGTGGCTAGTGCATCACGAGCCACGCGGCTGTCGTCTTCTTCACTACAGCAGCTGGTCAAGACTATCGCGATGCTACATCACCCCCCTCCTAGTGCTTTCGTGATACCTAAACTGTACAAAAATTCAAGACAGACGGAAACTATGTACATGAGCAGCAGTCCTAGGTTTGTCAGTTGGAAAGTCCTAGTTGTCATCGTGAAAAACGTTGGGTGTCTGAGAGTTTCGGCAGATGACACTGGAGGCCATGGAGAGGGCTGGGTGCGTGCTGAATAGATGACGTAAGCAGCAGTGACGCAACTTGTCGAGGATCATGTGGTCATGGGTGTTGGCGCCACCATTGGTCGCCACTGAGATAACTTCTCAGTGAGGGTGGTTCGGACTGCAGTGATAATTCGTGTGGGCAGGCATTGAAAGTGGTGCGTGATAGGCATAGACGTAAGCTTTCGTGAGAACTCGAGGCTTCCTGCGCGTGGCGCGGGCATGAGCTCCCAGGCCGATAGTCACCGAAACACCTTGCCAGAAAAGATTGTTTGCAATGCACACTGCGATTTCGAAGGGCTGTATATGCAATGGCCGCCAAGTGCGTTGAACAGCGACAGGCTGGTGGCATGAGCGCAAGGTGCATATGGATGGCAGCGAGGCTGGCACATCTCTGGCGTGTGCCAAAGAAAAACGCCTCGGACTCAAGCAGCACTGCTCAGAACCACCGCGTCGTCAATATTCGTGTGGAAGGTGCTGATCGCTTTCAAGCTCTTCAGCTCTGTATCCAGAAAAGGCGGGCAGCAAGTCGGGATTTGCAGGGGACTTGAGCTGTACCACATTATGGCACGCCATGTATGCGGCTACGTCACCACCTATGCCAGCCGCTACAGGAAAATTAGGAGTAGGATGGCATGCTGGCAATATGCTTGCATATCAGGGGAGTCACAATTGGGTAACTTGAACACAATCCTAACTGGAGCGTCGTCCACAGCCGTTCCCATGCTGGTGGTAGCTTTGCTGCTGGTGTAGAAGATAGTGGCTGGTTTGATTACGTAGCTACACGTGGTGTCCGTAAACAAGGGACAGGTAGCGTCAACATAGGTGTCAGACACTGCGTGTGTACGCGCTGAAGTCGTCGTGCACACCGACGTGTCCACATGTGCCGACCGGTTAACCAAAGGCGAATCTACGGGCGGCGTATGCTGCATTACGTTAGTGGAGTCGGTTGTGGTAGAAAGGTCTCCTGCTTCATTGCTGTGGTGCTGTGCTTGATGGGATGCAGTCAAGGTGATCTGCGCAAAAGGCTGAATTGCGGTTGGTAGAGATGCACCTTCTGTTCAGTCGGTAACCTGTCGGACGTGCTGTTCAGCACCGCAGAACCGTAGGACAGGGTTCCATAGTCCGTCTTAAGGGTGGCGGCTTCAGAGAAATAGGTGAGGCGTCGTTTGAGGTCAGGTAGAAAAACAGACTCCATGACCTCGAACACAAATTCTTGAAGACAGGTGCTGCTGAGCTTCAAGGCAGCCTCGAACTCTTGTAGCCAAGACATGATGCCGGAGGTCCGGAACGGAAATAGAGGTGTATCAAAGTGCGGCTGCAAGGCTTGAGGTGGCTGGAATATGGCTGCGAAACTCATTGGCAGCGGTGCAGCGCCGGTGACTTGTCCATTGGTTCGTTGTCACTGAATGTTGAGGAACGAGAGACGAGACTGCAGCCCTTGAAGTCATGCCGACGTCACGGCCTTTTATTTGGGACGCGGGTGTCGATGAAGTTGCAGCTGCAGCGTCCAGCTAGGCCAGGAACTACGCTGTTTTCAATCGCTCGTGGCTCACGCATGATGAGCCACGCGGCTGTCTTCTTCTTTAGTGTGGCCAATCCAATCAAAGACCCCTGCTCACCAGAGCCCTGCACAACGAACCCAATTCTGTCCCATGGGTTAGCTGACTGCCAGACTAGCGAAGAAGTGCGTACCCATAAAGAACGGGAACCAGAAGGTCTAGTTTTCCAACTACCTTAACCTGGCCTATCCGTAATTAGATGAAGACTACGGCACTGTGGTGGAAGTCAGGCAACCACTTTTGCACTCAACAGCAAGTCAACGCCGGGTCTGGACGGCATCGCCAATAAGATAATGCGGAATCTTGACAATGGTTCAATCGAATACATTACTAAAAGTATCATCGAAACGTGAAGAAACAGCCGTGTCCCAGAAAATGGAAGATTGCCACCAACAATAACCAAACCAGGCCAGGTTAGCCAGACAAGTTTAATTGATAACTAAAACAGGCAAGGCTTCCAATATAGGCACTTGGCAATGCAGTTGACGAGATCTGACGGTAGCGCCAGAACACACAGCCTAGCGAGTAGGCGCAGCAAAACCGAGTCTTCCAATGTGTAGCCTAGCGAATAGACGCAGCCAAACCGGACTTGCACGTGCATATTGTTTTTTTTTTGCTTTATTTGTGAGCTAGAGGTCACGGCTGATAATGTAAGCACCCAGAAAGTGTTCTTTGAAAACGTGCCAAATAGCGCATTGACACTTCATCGCGGTAATATGTTCAGCGGGAGTTTTAATTTCTTGGTATCCCTGGAGGTCGGTACCAACAATACTGAGGCTTCCCGAAAATCTTCGTCACGCCCTCTGGTCCACAGTCGGGTGGCTATTCATAACCTGTCACCCATCTCCTCTCCGTCCTGCACCGGAAGAGTGACGGAGCACGTCGTTCTCAACCAATTAAGCAGATATAAGGATTACAATAACGTTTCTACTCGAAAGATTTTTCAATTCCGAGTGGGTCTGTCGTTGCAGGACCCCATGAAAATGATCAAGAATCAAATAATCGACATCAATACCAGGAACATCATGGCCTAGTGTGCTAAGATTCCACCTAATGAAGGTGTGTCACAACACTCTTCACTCATACATCCCAGGTTCTGCCGTGGACATTGATCTGGGCCCCAGTGTGTATTTACGTCCGTTCGTTCTTCAACTTGAGGAAAGCGAAGCTGCAGATTGGTGACTATGTCTCCGACGAGGTGCTGCTAGGCCGACAGAGCGCACCGCAAGGCTCAGTAATTTCGCCTACTCTCTTCAACATATGCATGGCTGGCCTCTCGAAGAAACTGGTCCACGTCGAAAGTATCAACTACACCATCTGCGCCGATGGCATCACAATGAGTGCATTGGTGGTAGTTAAGGGCAAGTGAAAAGTAAGATGCAAGAGGCAGTAGATGCCACGGAATAGTACCTGCTACCCACTGTACTCAGGTGCATCCCCGACTATGTCCGAACTCCCGCTTCACAGAAAAGAAAAGAGGGCATACACAAGGGCTGGAATTTGATTTATGAAAGTGACGTTCAACTGTTCACTCGGAGCAGCGATCGAACTCCTAGAGTCGACACCTTCAGAGTCCTCGGTACATTGAACGAATTCCGTGGCAGCAACGGTCCTGCATTGCACAAGATCACTGCAAAGGCCGACAACGCTTTTCGCCTCGTTCGAAGAGTCACGAACAGATGTCGAGGCGTCTTGGAGGACAACCTGCTTCAGCTAATTAGCGCCTTCGCGTGACTCACTTAACCTACGTGGTGGCGATACACCACTCGAAGCAGAAAGGAACAAAGCCCTCATTAGAAAAATTATCAAAAAGGCGTTGGAGCTGCCTGTCAGAACGCATTTTGTCAGGACGTATTTTGTCACGTTTTGCTAGACCAAATAAAAGTTTATTCACTCTTATTCGCGAGATCTGAGCAATATTTCTCCCTCCCTTTTATTTTTTTCGAAGCTTGTCTTTTTAACTTGTCCGATATTCGTCACGTCATGCTCTGCTTTTCCTTCAGCCGTTTGTCATTGGCTGTGAAATATTATTGCTTGCTTGCTTGTTCCTTTCTTTTCTGGCTCTCACCCACTAAGGGGTATTGACCAAGAAGCCGGTGGTTAATGCAAGTCAATACCTTTAGATTTTCTAGACTAGGGGAATATGATTACTGTGTTTTGACTGTGAAATTAATTTGGCGCAATGTAAAAAAAAGAAAAAAAGGGGGGGAGAGAAATAATTAAATTTGTTGAATATCTGAGGTGGAATCGTTATATGAAATTCTCCTGAGAGTTGAATCATTGCAGTGTATCAGCTGAATAATAAGTGGTAGTGTGGCTAGTAAAATTCGAGAGCTGATCGCTGACTCAGCAAGGTAATCTTCTTGTGTTATATATGAATTCGCAGAGAGCCCCGCAGATGTTCCTGTCGCTTATCTCTTGCATGATCTTGTTAAATTTTTTCGTATTGTGAGTACCCCTCTACAACAGCATGCAAATCAGGTGCTGTAGATGTATGAAAAAATAAAGAAATACATGAAAAATAAAAATAAAGAAATAAATGAAAGTAAGTGAACAACAATGAGCACGGAACTACGCGCACATACGAGCATTCTGAAATTTCCTGTGCTTTTCAGGCAACTTGAGTTATGAAGAGGAGAAACAAGCCGAAAAAATCAGGTGGTGAGTAAACTTCTTAATCTTTTTCATTCACTCTGATCACAACTAGAATGCACTTTTTCAGGGGCGAAGTTTCGTACGCCGTAGGTCGTACGACCCGTCTCGTAGTAGTAGCCAGTTTTCAAGGTCATGAAATTTCATTGCATGTCAATAAAAACGGTGTCCCAGCATATCCACGGAGGGAATTATGATAAGTAGGATAAAGCATCCATCTATCCGTCTGTGCGTCTGTTCGTGCTTGAGTCCGTCTGTGCGTCTGTTCGTGCGTGAGTCCGTCTATCTGTCCATCCGTCCGTGTGTACGTCCCCTCACCCGTGCATTCATCCGTCCATCGTATTCAAGAGACTTCACAAGCCGTCCATCTTCTCTCACGACAATAAAAGTTGATTTGTATACCACAGACAGTGTTTCTCTTCTTTTTAGCTTGATGATCAACTAGGGTGCTTGAGCTCCCTGCGGAGAGTTTCGCCCCACATGTCAGCATTGACCTCGTGGATATGCTGCAATTAAAAAAAAACAGACGCCCCACGTTCCACACTCTTGTTGGCATGCATGTGCTCAGCGTTAGTGGGCATTGTCTAGGAGTAAATCTAACGGGTAGGTAAGCCATAAAGTACGAAGGATAAAGATTTTGTTGGGATTTCCTATAGGGCAGTAACTGTTGCGTAGGTAGAAATGACTTAAGGTGTACTCAAGTATACTAGTCGTTTCAGTATTATTGAAAACAATACACATTCCTGATTTATATTGCATGTAAAAAAGACCTTTTCATTCACACTGCTTAACTTTATACTTTTCTATGGCGTTCAAACCCACAGCCTTTGAATTACAATGCAGTTTCGATTGAGCTACAGCGGACAGCAGTTCCCCGTTTGCTTTGTTACGTATTTAAATATATTACCTGTGATTCACCCTTAAAATGAAGTGTATAGGATCTGTTTTATGCTATAAACGACAGTGGCTGTAGCCATATGCTGGATAGACATTTATGTGCACATTCAATTTGACCTGTTTTGCTAGAAAAGTATTTGGTCGGAAAGTGTTTTAATTGCGCTGTATTTATTGCTATAAAAATACTGTTTTTTGATGCCAAGCACTGGCACTTAGATGAACAGGCTGATAAATCAGTGCACCACTGTCTTAAAGTAGTGATTGAAAGCACTGAGATGTCTCATGAAAATCTTGGACTTGACGCCTACTCAGTAGACCAGACAACAGAGAAGAGTGTGTCGACTGCAGCAGGTAATTGTGTGGTGACGCTTTTTGCACCACGATGGCTCTCTTAAAAAATAAGCTTCGATGTGCATGGTCTTAAAGCATTGACTTGACAGACCTCCTCTAAGAGTAATATGTGACCGACTGTGAAGTGTGATGCGTAATTTTGGGCAGAAGTAATGAACTGAAAGAAAACGTAATGGGAAGAACAATGCCAACAAGCAAAAAAGCAATTCATCAAGTCATCATAAATATCGAGCACCGAAACCACACCCGCAGATCAAATATTTTCTAGGAATCTTGAGCTGAATCTGTCTAGTTTTTACCGCAGGAACGGTTTATGCATACAGCCTTGTACATGTTACTGAAAAAAAAACGCGGCTGATCTCTATCTAAGAATTGGTATAACACGAAAGTGAAACGTGTCTTCAAAGAGGTAGTCGAGTGTTTATTGTGCGCTGTTTTAGCAACAGCAACAAATTGCATGTTCCCGTGAAGAATGGCAAGCAGCTCGAATCAAGAGGTCGCTGATTCGACTCGCCCCGACAGAACTTTTCATTCTCGTTTTTGTCTTTGCAGTCTGTCAGTATATATTTTACAACTTCATACGCGTGGCTGCTACAAGGCGTTACTACGCTCAAAAATAGCGTAAGCACACAACACACAAAAGAATATTACACAAGGATGGACGCCGGACTCCTAACCAGTCTTTATTTACGTCGACTCACAGATATATACAAACACGTGGTTACACACACACATACGAAACAGGTAAAATGAGTGGAGTTATGGTGAAGCCACTATAATACAGAACACGCCAGGTTTGTCTGGCTTGCCTACTGAAATATGACAATTCTTTTTGTTGCAGCGCTATGGATCGAATGCTGATACATTGTTTACTCTTAGATAAGTGCAAAGCCTCTATTATCTTCCGAAGATGTTTTTTCTTCTGGCAGCGGTGCAATTTTTTTTCAAAACTTGCAATGCACACCAATATGTGCGATATGTGACATCGTTTTTTCACGTTTATTCACTTTTTTCTATATATGCAGCGTTACAAGACAAGGGAGGCTTGTACACCATCCCCGTGGGGCATTGAATGGTGGTCGAACGGTGGATGACACCACATACTGCAGTCCACTTATTTCTTTCTTGAATTGTGACTGCATTTCTTAGTCGGGCTACGTCAGGCGTCCGTCGAATCCGTTCACCGCCCCCGCCCATAGCAACAGCTGCGGGCACACGCGCACCTAGAAACAGGAGCCCCCACCAAGTCACGCTTCGGCATTGATAGCTGTCAGGCACAGCTGCGGGCGCGCGCGCTTATTTTAACTGTCACGCTAGCTTCTAGAACTGAAAACGCATACCGCGTTCCTCTCGACAGAAAAATGCCACGTGCTGCAAGCAGTGCTATTGGCTGCAAAGAAAACATTATTCTTCTAACTATGAGTTCTCACGTGTGAAACGCCGTCATGGACGCTTCGCAATGCATTCGCTTTCCCTCATGATTCTCTTCGGGGAGGTGGTGTCATTTTTTTATTTCGCGTTTACATATGAAAAACGCTGCTTTAGTCAGAGCAAGTGGATGCATGTCGCGTCGGCTCCGGTTTCAACGAATGATTTGTCGCAAAAATCACTTGAAAGCCCACAAGAGTTTCGTACCTGTATAATCAGTTTGTCATCAGGAAATCGCCTGGCACCCAGTTCCAGGTGGGGGCTCGAATTTGGACACCTTTACTGCAAGAAGGAAAGTCCTTTATTGAAAAAAGGAATAGGGGATGCACAGGACCTCGCTGGGGATAAGCTGGACTTTTTAACTACACTACTAGTTCACGGAGTCACGAGTTTTGCACTCATTGTATTCATCATTCCAAGTACTGAGGCGGTACATGGTCGACCAGTACTGTGGTTTGTCGTACCTCCTAAACCACTCTGATGAGGCGGTTCTCTTTTTCATATTGCTCAAATAATTACAGCGTGTCCGGATCCGTAAGAAGCCCTTCACGATGATTTGTGGATTGCAAAGCTTGCATGGCCATTCACCCTTTTTCAAATGTGAAGCTCTGCACTAGTAGGAGGGGAAGGTCTGCATGGCAGCGCAGCCCCCAGTGATTGCACGTCTCTGTAGCAGTGTTCGGTTGTCGCCATTTTGCTAAAGAGTAAGGTGTGTATGCAGAATTCCCATGGGCCTTAATATAATGACTTCATGGGAGTGCGAAAGCCAACATTTTCAGAAAAACAGGACTGCTGGGCTAACCCACGCAAGAAGTTTCTTACTAGCACGACGCAGGGACGCAGTATTGTTCCGTACTACGCCGAATAAATCCCGTTCAGAGAGATGAAGATTTCATATTTCGGGGATGTTTTCCTGCAAACGCTGACAAAATTTCCAGCATGTTTCCCTGCACAACGCACTAATTTCTGCCCCCATCCACGCACACACATACTATGAGTACACGTGTGTCACATACAGGCAGCTCTCGTAATCATGAAAAGACCCTCCACTGCTGCACAACAAAACCATGATTTTTTTAATTAGTATACCGTTAGTACACTTCGCATTGTGGCGTTGAATTGTACACCAATAGTGAACTAGAGATCACTTCGCCCAAATCTTATAAAGAAATCTCAAAAGCTATGCTTGCGTGGTGCATGCGCTAGAACCGATCACAGCAGGTGAAGGTGCACTGTGATCGCTATTTATCAGTCGTTTTCAGAAAATTTAACTATTTGTTCAATTTCTTGCAATATCACGAAGATTCCCTTTTTCCCATTAGCTCATTATGGCAGAAGAATATTCACCGAAAAGGGGAAAATTCCCTGCACAGAAGATCACTGCAGGGACGTGCGCACGCAGTGCATTGTGGCTACCGAGGGAGCCATTTGACTTGAGAGGTCACACGGGTTTACCGTGAGGGGTGGTGGCAGAGAAAGATTGGTCAACCCGCCTGTGCAAGCAGCAGCGGGGTGTGCCACCGTATTGCCCCCGGGCACATCTGTATGGCCCGGTGCCCAGAATATTTTTATCAGCCTGTCGGCTTTTTCATGCGTACTCATGATGCTTTGTATAGCAGCAGCTGTAGCATGCTCCTACACTGGGCGGAATATTTGCGAGTAGGCAGCGTGCGAGTCGGTAAAGACGTGACGGCGTTTTTTATAGATTTTTATACAGTATTACCCAGAGGGGAATATGGCGCTATTGTCTACGTTGGCTCCTTCAGCAGCGCTTGAACCCCCTGAGAATTATGATAAGTACAGGCTTGTAATCTGCTTCGGCTAGATTATGGACTTGAGATTCGCAAAGCTTCTTTTTTGAACGTAAAACAAAGTGATATTACCTTAAATTCATTCGAAACTTGCTCCATTTATTTGTAGTTTTTACGACGAGGCGGCTAAAATGAAACCTCATTAAATTCAACCCCCAGGGTATGCATTGCTCGGTCAATGCATTCTAAACTTGGCATCAAGATTTATTGAAATATTTTTACAACGCTTGAAAACAAATACGCTTGCTTTTTTCTCCAAAGTACGAATATCTTTTGTGAAAACACCAGTACAGTATGAAGTGAGAAGCGCTTAACGCTTCGTATAATGCGATGCTAGGTGCGTCTGTCCAAGTGGTCTGCCTTCAACGAACCTCTGGTTCTGTTGTGAAGTCAAGTGATCGGAGCGTGTCGGTGCGTCTACTTAGCTTCGTAGTCATTTTGCAGCAGATTTAAAACAAGTTTTGGCAAGACGCGCTCTTAAAAAAGATGAACTTGATGCAATATGGTGCACTGGCATGAGACGCCACATCTATGCGCAGCGGTGAGTGGCTGACGGTTCCTTTAAGCTGTGAAATACAACTCGTAAAGCTGCAACGTCGTAGCACATCAGAAGATCTTCTGGTCGTCAGCCTCTTCGAACAACAAAGGCACTGCTTCAGAATTTTTCACTGCACCCCACTAACCGCGTTGCGCCAAGAACGAAACTGAAACGAAAAAAAAGTTCTACAGTTCGCTAGCGAACCGTATCCGATGTGAAGCCTGTGCTTCACTTAATTTCCATGGAGGTACACGATCGCATTGGCAGATTCTTCTCTAGGTATTTTTGTATGAAACTTTATGGGGTTTCTGCATAGTGTATGGGAAGCTTGCTGTCACTCCTCATATGGGGAGTAGTTAAGCATGCATAGGGGTACCGTTCGGTAGGTGACACCTGTAGGCCCCAGTGTACTCGGTGGTCTGCGCGCAGATCCATGCTATACAAGCTTGGCCATCGGAGAAAGCAGCGTCCGGGTATATGTTGATGGTATTTAAGCTCGCTTCTCTGAGTTGTCGCGTGGCAATAAACTGGCAGGCAGTATCTTTCTGACGAGATAAGGGACGACAGTACAGTGGAGAAAAAAAGGTGATAGATTATTGCGTGTACTTGAGGAGGCTTTGGAGTTTCCCATGGGGGTATGGACTGATTAAAATGAGGTGCATCATGTCGCTGACAACCCCAGGCCAGAAGGCGATGACCTTACGGCGTGTTTTCCAGGCAAATGTGGTGTCGAGTGTGGGCTTCACGGATGACGTCTTGCAAAGGGGGCAAGCCCCCTGTGCTTTCAGTACGGATATCCTAGTGTGTTAAGGGGCCTCGTGATGGTACGGAGAGTAGTCCGATGAAGGCGTTCCAAATTTTGCAGGTCAGTTGAAGATAACATGTATATGGGTGCGCCACAAAAGTTTCTTGAACGGCCGCAGCGCTTGCGAGAGTGCGACTGGCTTGTTGTCGTGCACCTCCGTATTTGTTGGACAGACAACGTATCATCAGTAGCGTTGCTGGCCATGCCTGCTGCACTCCACGTACCCGCTTTTGTGGGCTGTTGCAGCTGGTTAATGGTAAACATGAAACTCTGATTTGTCCATTTTTTATATCGTACAGTTTGCAATTCACTATAAAGTGAGGTGCACATTTTCTAGTTGGTCCGATTCTTGCCGTCTATGCTTATAACCTCTATCTTTTGTGAAACAAACTGCAGACCTACTTCCTTGAGAGTGGGCTCTAAACTGATGAAAGCTGCCTGCAGCTCGGTCTGCATTAAATCTTTGTCAGCATTATCTACTGCCTTTGTCAATATAGTGATGTTACCGGCGTAAATGATGAATCTAGCCATGGTGTCCAGTTCAAGGTTTTCTGCTACCCTGCTCATGGTCAGAATAAACAAAGTCGGCCATGAAACAGATCCCTGAGGAACACCTTCATCCAAGTTGTAAGTATTCGGGCTCCAAGCAGGAGATGAATCGTTAAGCGAATGGGACGAGCGGTAAGGAAATTTTGAACCCATGTCATTGCCCGCTGACTTGGGTAGCGCTTAGCTAGTTCTTAAAAAATGGTGTTATGTTGAACATTATCAAATGCTTTCTGCATGTCGATGGCCAGCAAGTAATCAGCTAACATCTTCAGTGAGGTACGATTAATAACTCGCCGTAGCAGCCAAAAGCATTCATGGCTGCCCAAGTCAGCGGATAACCCAACTGGACTGGATGGTATCTTGGCCGGGTTATCTGGAGATAGTAGGACATGCGTATGTGAATCATGCGTTCAATGAGCTTCCAGCGAGTACGATGTTCAAGATAATGGCCTTAGGTTCTTGCAGAGGGTCTTCTCTTTTCCATGTTTCGGAATAGGATAAATGAGATACTGCTTAAGGTTATCCGGAACATCCACTGAAGCCCAGAGGTCATTGATTACTGTCAAAAGTGCGTCCTGGGCTTCATCTGTGAGGTTGTGGAGTTCTTGCCATGAGGTTCTGTCGTGGCTAGGGGCCGATAGAAGACGCCCGTGTTTGATGGCTGCTAGAATTTCTACCCTGATAAATGGGTGATAGAGATCCAGATCAAGGTGCGTTACGGTTCAGGCTTTCGAAGATACTGGTGGGGGAGTGAAGCGTGAGGAAAGAAAGTGGTAGTAACTTCGTCTTATACAACTTATTCATCTGCTTTGAGGAGCAGCTCGGCCAAAAGAGGGTTGCCCATTCCTTTCCCACTGAGGCTGCCGAAAATGCGCCAGGAACCTTGGAGGCCCGGCACATGGCTCAGGCGCTCACAGGTGGATTGCCAGCCTTCACTTTGAAGTTGGGGTTTTGGGACGTTAAACCCCACAAATCAATCAACTTTGAAGTTGCAGCTGATATTCATTGATAAGCTTAAATTTGCGCTTCATTTCATGAGGTCAGAGTGTCGTTTCCCATGCGAGTGGCACCTTCTGAATAAATAGTCTGCTATTATTTATAAATTGCCTGAATGGGTATTCATCGGTTGAGTGTGGTCTTCGCATTGCATTGTTTTTCATGCCAGCTGACGGGCCTTCTGGACAATGTTCAGAGGCCCTCAACTGTCGGGAAGAATCCAGAACATTTCTACAAAAAATTTAAGTTAGTCTTCATTGTTGTTGTTTTCACCCAAAGGCGTCTTCGATGAAGTGCCACGAATATCGGAAGATGATCTCTTTTATGACTGGCTGGATACTGTCCATTGCCGTACAAAAAGGGGGCTGGCGAGGATAAGTACTGGGGCTTTGTGTCTCTGCGCTTTATGTAGTCCTATTCTTGTAGGGTTGGTGGCGGTCTTACTAATTTCGACAGTAGAGAGTTCAATCGCCTCGTAAGGATATTTCCCTTGTTTGTTCGGCTTTGAGGCACCCAATAAGGGTGATGAGCATTTAGTTCACCGACAATAAGCAGAGGGAGGTTCTTCGATGCTTGCTTGAGCGTCTCAGGTGACGTGTATGGTGCAACCTAAATATTTCCTGAGCGAAAATACGCAGACACGGCCACGAAAAGCTTTCGGCCATGAGGGCATATTTTAACAGCTACTATCTTGCGAGCGTTGGAAGTGAGATGAGGAATGTCCAATTGAGGGGCCATGCAATCATTACAGACCAGAAGCGCTGCCTGGCCTTTGGGTTGCTGCCGCTTATGTTTGATAGTTGGTGTCTGAAAAGCATGGTAGCCAGAAAGCGAGCACGTGCCGTGCGTCCCCAGAAGAAGAAAATATAAGGGGCGATGCCTTTGGACACAATTACGGATAGAGGAGTGCGTTTGGATAAAACTACGACAATTCTACTGCACCCCATGATCGAAAGAGCTCATGAGGAAGGCCTCGGTTTGCGGTTCTTCTTCTCATCAGCGAATACATTGCGCTGCAGTTAATTGAACATATTTTGAAACTAAGTTTGCATGGTATTGAGGGTTGTGTTAGTGTTTTAACCATCTCCAACTGAACCGCATGCTCCAGCTGATTAGACTCTTGAGCCCGTTCCTGTCACAGGAGCCCAATGATGTGCGAGCAGGCGGAGTTCTTGTCCGTGACGGGTTTCATACGACGTGTCGGAGAGCAGTTACTTTTTTTATTTCGTAGCCGACTGCGGCTTGACGTTAGAGAGTAATTCCCTTTCTTTTTTTCCAACAAGAAATCTCCAAGTCTCTGATTTTTCTCGCCGTAATTTCTGTACATCTTGACGAAGGCTGTTGATAAGCTGAGTCAGATCGAAAGAAGTGGCTGTTTAAGCTGAGCTTACTTTTCGAGGCGTTGGAGGTGTAGGCTGTGTGGCAGATGTAGGTGATGAATCGTTAGTGTTGTAAGGAAATGCTGATTCAGATATATTTCATTCGGGACGATGAGGGCAGAGTGAAACGCGTGTGGACGCTGAACAAGCCACGCAATGAAGAAATTGCTTACAGTTTGGGTCGACCTCATGCGGTGCTTGGCCACAGTCCCGGCATACTGGTGGGAAAGAGCAGTATTTGGCAACACGGCCCAAACGATGACGGTAGTAGTATGCCACCGGGTGAGGCCGATATTCGTGAACATGGATGACTTTATATTCAAACACCGAGTGTTTCGGTATGGAGTCCTGTAGGCCCGTGGGCTCAGATTTGGGTGCACGTTAAAGAACCGCGTTCGATGGAGGCGTAAATGTTGTAGGCCCGTGTGCTCAGATTTAAGTGCACGTTAAAGAACCCCAGGTGGTCTTAATTTCCGGAGCCCTCCACTACGGCGTCTCTCATAATCATATGGTGGTTTTGGGACGTTAAACCCCAAATATCAATTAAAGAACCGCAAGTAGTCGAAATTTCTGGAGCCCTCGACTATGGCCTATTATAATCTTATGGTAGTTTTGGAATGTTAAACCCCACATATCATCGTCTATATTATCGACATTATTATCGTCAACATCATCGGCATTGAGTCCGTATCAAACATCAAACGCAGCAGCTGTGTTTTCCCGAGCGTGCGCACATCAGTGATTGTTGCCTGTTCACAGCTCAGATGCACTTTGATGCATTCGATGGTTAGGCCGGCTCTGATCTTTATTACCCCACGAGAGCTGCTGGCAGCGTGTGGCTGAAGAGTTGACGTGTCAACATCAATTACTCGACCGCTACCATTGACTGTTGCCACTAAGCGCGAGAGTGTGAAATGTTTGTGAAAATGCCCTTCGTCACGAAGTGTGATCTGTATGCAGTCTGGTTATGCCAAAGCGGAGAATGGACATTTCTGCAATAAAAGTTGACGGAGAACTTTGCTCTATGGCGTCTGTAAGTGCTTGTTTTAGAATGTCTGTCACATGCACTTTTTAGCGGCCTGATAAAAACAGTATAGCGGGGCCGACTCACCTATTCGGCGTGCAGTCTGTTCGGTGATACATGGAGTCGGTATGCATGGCGTCCTTCTTTTGTACCCTGTCGTCCGGAGCTTTAGTGGTGCCGGTAGAAGAGCCCGCGGTGATGTCGTTGACACGAGGTCCGGTAGACGATTCGGATGACAGCGTGGCCTGCGTTGCATTCATTGTCTCGTTTTAGTCAAATAGCGTTGTAAAATCGCTTGAGTTCACAGGAACGCTTGTGCAAGTCGTGGTCGTCGTCATAGTAGGCGTTTTGATATTCAAAGTTAAACGCGCCGAACGTAACAGGTTCACCAATCACGGCGCGGCCACGCGGATGTGGTGCGAACGCGGCCGCCGGCAGCTGTGCCCTAGGCCAGTCCGAAGCTGCTAACTAGGCTTAAAGTTATAAGCTCACAAAACACAGAGGAAATGAGAAAAGGTTCTTCAAAAACACTGTCTGTGCGACGCAGCTTCACCGTGTAGCTGGGATTCGCTTCTGCGGCGACGAACCGTAGTCTATCAGTAGAAAAGACTAGTCCTACTGACCAGAAAAGAAGGAGCAGAGATCAGGCACGTCCGCCATCGTGGACGCTTATCAGCCCCTTTCACTGCAGTATCCTCGTCAACCCCGCTGGCGGGAGAGCTACGTCTAATGCCTGCTAAGCCACCGGCAGCGCAGCTGCCACGAACGCTGCTGCCTAGTTCGGCCTAGCTCTGCGGACACCAAGAAGTGGCGGTCGGCGCACTTCACGCTTACGACTTTTTGAGAAAATGGAGGTTCCTGTTTACGGAAAACCTATTTCCCGTGAAGAACTTGAAGCGCAGGATGGAGCACCGTAGACTCAAGTAAGTCGGCCCTTGGGCTTCAATCGAACCCTGTGTGGGTTATCAATGAGTGAATAACAACAAGAAACAGCGTGAGCAACGCTTGCGTCATTTCACAAGGTTACTGTGCCAGACATCGTTGGCACAAATTTGAAAGAAGAAAAAAGAAGAGACACGGAAAATTATGGAGAATAATTCACGTGCCTCCACTGCCCCGAGGCGACTACAAGATCATCCTCCAACAAAGAGGTGGCATTGGGGTCACTGAATATGGAGCCGCCCGGCTTGCGACTAGCATTTACGACGCCACGATAATTCCGAGAGAAGCTCAAGAAGAGGACACCAAAAGCCCCAATTTCCAGGAAAACAACATTGTCGTGAGGACACCATCAAGGCGCATGCTGATATATACCCGAAAATTTCTCCGATTGTGCTCGGCAACAAGACGTAAGATCCAGCGCATACGAAGCAGTACCAGACTGTACGTACGTCCAAATCAGTAATACATGATATCCCGTTGGAAGATACCGGCCAAGATATTATGGCTAATGGCGGAAGCTTCGGACACGCACATACACGAACCCCGTCGTCATGCACCGCGATCGTCCCGACGACTATAGTTATAATCTCTGCCAGTACTGTACCACCAGAGCCACTCCTGACCACGTCTAATGGGAATGCCCAGCGTAAATAAGAAATTCTGAGTTCTCCGCCTCCAATAAAGACCTTCGAGCATGTTCCCGGACTGCACTGCTCAGTTGGGACCTGGACAATCAACTCTGGGCGATCAAGCAGGCCAAGAAAGGGGCCGGGAGACACGGTCTCTGAGTTAGCTTCTAGGTGGTAACCCAGCCCGGCAATCTGCCGGAAACTAATGAAGTTTAGCTATATACCTCTTACATATTCATTTCAGCGTGTTGGACATTGACAAAACTGCCTTCACACTGAAATGGCCCACCTCTTTTTTCCACCCCTGCAACATTTTATGCACACATGATGCTAGAGCTATTTTTTGTATTTTTTCACTGTTTTGTTTTTGTTTCCGCTGTTCTCTTGAGAATTCAGTGGTTTGATTATCTTTTCACACGGTCGGGTTTCTAGATATTCCAGAAAATCAGCGCACATGGACCGACCTACTTTTTTGAAATTGCTTTTCTTAATTTCATGACGACAAATCTTCTAGACAGCTACCTTCAAGCGTACAGTGGCTATTCCATACTTCATTGTTTTGGAGTGGGCTAATGGGTAGTTCAGAAGGCCTTTTTGTGGAGCGTGGCCTAAATTCTTAACAGAGATTTCTGTGGTTAGCCGTAGTGTCCGTGTGACTGCGGTATTGATAGATCTTGGTAAAAGCAGTGGGATGGGCATCGTAACAGCGAGTAAAAAACTACACAGCAAGAAAAAAATCGACGTTTCGCATCCCATTCGCACTTTTCTATGGCTTTTCTTAAAGCCTTACGAACCTTCCTTTTCATGATGTCATCTTACTCTTCATGATGCGCAAACTTCTGTTAAGGTGGACTTTAGATCGAAAGCACACCTGTAGACCTGTTTTAGTTATCGGCTGTCTTTTAAATACTGCAGAATCCTACAAAAAGCCGCTTTCAGTAATTGGTCTATAAGTCGTAGACGTAGAACCTGTATGATTCGATGTGGAGGCTATGAACCTGATGTGCTCAGCGAGTGGACTCCTTGTTTTACTGGAACTTCCGGTTGTCGTTTTTACATGCGAAGCTTCTTATGGTTGAGCTCAATCTGTTTTGCGGCCCCTTATAGTGCATGCGTGCCCTTTCAGGTGGTCCTTTCTTGTATTCTGTTTCACCGCTTTGGTTCAGTACTGGCAAAGCTACAGGGTGTAAGAAAGCCACACTCCTAGGCAGCAAAACGTAGTCCCAAAGTGCCTTAAAATTGACTGGGTCCGCTAGAACCTGCGTTTCTTTGATATACTTTACGCCACATTGATACATGATAAGTTTGTTCTTCTTGAGATGTATTTTCTACGCAATTATTTATTTGTGTTAGTTGCCGCCATGGAGTTTCTCACAAACACCTAGAGGGAAGTGTGGCGCCACCGTCAACGCGAGTTTCTCAAGGGATGTTGGAGCGCTGGAAATGACAATATATGTGTCTGCGACGCTTGTGTCGGCTAGTGTCCAGTGAGTCTTCAGCTCAAAAACAAAGACGACTGCGTAAATAAGTCTTTTCTAAAACAAAACGTTTGAAAGGGGATCTCATTCACTCATGGTATATTATAAAACAAAAGTCAACTCACCTTGATGGCACAACCAAACGGCGAAGACAAGAAACAGACGACACAAAAGCGGCGGAGGGCACGCTGGCTCTGTCGTCTGCCTGCCAAGTTTAGCAGCCTCTGGTTACTTCTTACGCTTTGTGAAATTGTATATCAACGCGGAAGGTTCTAGTGTTAAATAAAACATAGTTCTGTGCAATGACAAAAATAAATAGCTTATCACGTGCTCTTTCAGTAAGAAACCAATGATTTTAACGTGAAGCGAGACGCGCCTTCGAGGTATACAAAACCGAGTTAAGTTCAAAGCTCACACATCCCCATCATTCCCTTGCATTCAGCAGCTCACTGGCGCCAGATTTCCTTCTAGATATGATTGTGAAAAACTCTATGGTTGCCGCCCATAACTATGTTTACAAACCAACATGGCAGCGCCCATGCAGAAGTGACTATCCGCTTCGATTCCGACGTCCTCTTACTACAAGCTCATTGCACTGTAACAGTAAAAAATTGGTTAAATCAGCCATTAATTTGTTTTATCTCACTTTGGCACTAAAGTGTCAGGTACGTTTTGTTGAAATTAGCGAGATATGCTGCTTTCTTAGCCGCACCTACTAAGCCTAACACGCCGAGGCAGTGTTTGTACTGCGTCATCACACCAAGAGCGCTGTATCTTCAAAAATTGGACATGCAACCTCGCTAAGCACTTCCTGTGCGTCGAATCCTCTTTCTGTTGAAACAAAAAAGAGAGAAAAAATGCGTTGCAGATGGAGACGCGAAGAAATGCGTCACCATGAACAGCGTCGGAGAGAAACAGCCACAAAGGGGAGTTACTTGTCGGTATGATATTCTACCGACCTTCAGCAGAGCAACAAATTCACGCTTCTTCAGCAGTTTACTAGCTTCACTGTATTTTTAAAATTAATACACTAGCCATAATAACTGCAATTCCTTGAGCAAACGCCATGAATACGGTGAGCAGACGACATGGCACGAGTGAATACATGTGAAGGTTCTAAGCGCCCTTCCTATTGACTGAAGGGCCTGTAGCCTCAAAAGCGCTAAAGCGAACTTCTGGAACAGAGTATAGGCATTGCTCCCCGCGCCGTTCACGTCCCCATTGTGCACGCGAGTTCCCTACCTTGTCTCTCTCTTCTTCCTATGCTCCCCTCTATCTTGCCTCGCCACGTCTACTTAGGCAGCGTCTTCCAGCGATGTTGCTGATGGGAAAAACCAACAGCTCACTCTGCAGAACCGTTGACGGGCCTCTTTGTTATTATAAGCACTGAATCTGGACCTCAAGGGTAGCACCAGTGGAAGATGTGTATTGTGCGTCGTTGAATATTAAATATTCGCCGAGTGCACGTTAACTGAAAGCAGACTGCAGATTTCTGTGTCCTATCGGACTCTACTTTTTTCATTCTTCGTTAGGAGCGATTAGAATGCGCCAGTAGGAAACACTGATCCATCACTGCGTGCCTTGCGCCTCCCCCGGTTGCTCTCCTGCGCACGCCGCAATAAAAGCCAGTGTCAACGCCACTGCCGATGTAAGCGTTAGCGTTCAATACTTCACATCTACTCATGGTTTCTTTTACCCCGCCACAGAGGTATAGTGGTTAAGGTGCCAGGCTGCTGACCTGCATGTCGCGGGATCAAATCCTGGCTGCAGCAGCTGCAATTTCGACGGAGGCAAAAACGCTGTGCACCAGTATGTTCAGATTTGGGTGCACGTGAATGAACAACAGGTGGTCGAAATTTGCGGAGCCCTCCACTATGGCGTCTTTCATGATCATATGGTGGTTATTATTATTTATTTATTTATTTACAGAGTACCTACATCGCCATATGGGCATTACGTAGGGGGGGGGGGGTTCAAAAACAATCACTAGAAACGAATTTGTATGCAAAATACATAAACGCACATAAAACCACTGTCAAAATTTTCAGAACATAATAATGGATTACAAATGCATTCTCATACACACAGAACATACATAATTCTGGAAGAATTTCACAGCATAGAAAAAATAAATCATTATTTGTTATACTAATCAATTCGTCACTTGAGCTGTTCCACTCTTTATTATTGTTATTATGCTTCTTTTTAGTGGTATATGGAGTAACTTTTTATGTTCACTCCGTGGAAGTTCTTTCCTTCCCCCAATAACGGCACGTCACAACGACTACGTGGTATAGAGCAAACCGGCTCTTGCACTTTCCCTTCAGACAGGCTGTCTTTTGTGCACGGTAAGACCGAGTACCAGCAGTCCGCCTGCTGCAATACACTTCCACGAAAAGCGTGCATGTGAAGTTTATGGTGGATTCCGTGGCTTTCTTCAAGCCTTGTGTGGAGACAGCTCATCCATTTCCAAATTGAGTCTGCGTGTGTGAAGAAATGTGTACCCGCGATTTCCACAAACAAAAGCGATTTTGGTCGCATATTTCTGTCCATCCTGGCAGGATAACAGCAGGCTGACACTGCATCAAAATAATTCATCTCAGTCAGTCTAGGGAAAATTACACAGGGAAGATAAAAATTAACATTTAACATGGATTGCGTGTTACGGAAAATAGTACAGTAAATCTGTTACCCGTTAGAGTTCGGAAATTTCAACGTGTACAGTAATATGGTACCGAAGTAATGGCGTACCGGTAACGGTTTTACTTGTAATGCGATACCGCTAATACTGTATTCATGTGAATGCAGAATGTTTGTTAACACGAATATTTTATGGAGTGCTTTATCTGAGTATTTTAGGTATTTATGAATTTTTGAATGCATTTGTTACGTTAGTAACTTTTGAGATTCATGTGCAGTGCATTTGTGTTTAACACGCAAGTATTTCATGCCGGGGTCCACCAATACTTCAGTGACGTATATCTGTCACGAATATGACGTTGTTTGAATGGTGCTGCCAAATCAGAAACACGAAATTAGCAGTGGCTTAGCTCATCTATGCTAGGATATACGCAGCGCGAGCTACGGACGAACGAACCACGGATAGGTGGATGGACTAGCGAGCGAGAGATCCCAATCGAGTAAACCGTCCACCCTCTAGTAAAGCATCACTGAAGGAGCTTCCAGGCCTTCGCCGGCACGACAGCTGTGCGGAGTGTGACGTCACCATTGTTCATGTTTGTGCAGGACTGCTCATTGTAAGCTGAGTGACACGGCTCAACCTCGACGGGTGTAGCTTACGCTACAAACTCTTCCCCGCCACGATTCTAACTCTTCGGTCTGCGATGGTGTGCGCCCGGTGCTTTGCCATCTGAGCTATCGAAGTAAACTAAAGATTCTGTAGAAACGCGCCCTATATCTTTCACTAATTCTCTCTCGCAAGATTCCTTGCGTTCGCGGATTGAGCCAGTGCCGCCGTCTGTGAGCGATGATGAGAAGTAATGCGGCATAGGCTTTCTGTCGCTGATAAAGAACGATTCCTCCACAACGTAGTTAAAGCATGGCGTCCCAGATTGCTCACCGGTGAACAATATCGAAGATCATGGTTAAACCATCTCGATGGCAGCGATCGAGAATGGGGCGAAGCATCCGTCCGTCCATTCGTTCTTGCTTCCGTCTGTCCATGCGTCCGTCTGTGTGACCGTCCATGCGTCCATCCGCCCGTCCGTGCACGAATCTGTTCATGCGTCCATCCCTGCGTTCGTCCATGCATCCGTCCCTGCGTCCGTTCAGGCGCCCATCCATGCATCTTTCGGTGTGTCCGTTCGTCCATCTATTCAACACTCCAAGTACCGCCAATTCGCATATTTTCATCATATATTCCCCATATAGAAGCACCGCCATCCAGCGGACATTCCAAGGACTAAACGAGAGCTGGCACACGCACACTTTCTTACGGCTTGCGCTTCGGATCTACTTCCCACCTTAAACCACCTTGAGTTGATGGTGGGTTTAAAAAAAGTGGTTAACAATTTAGAGTACTATGTACTCTACTATGGGAGAGCATGAGCCGTCCCTCAGACGATTGAAGACTGAGAAAAAAACGTTTTCCTCACACGCCATGTTATATACTAGTCCACTGCATTCATGGCACTACGGCGCAACGCTCGATAAACCTTACTAAAACAAAGGAGGTTACGGCCAACGAGTATAACGTATCAACCTTTTCCTGTCAGATAGTGCTAAATGTACATGCCAAGGCTGCTAATGGGAAATAAGTGACAGGAGAATTTGGCTTTTACTTTCTTACGGCTTGCGCTTCATATCTACTTCTCACCTTTAACCACCTCGGGTTCATGGTATATACTAGTTCACTGTATTTATGGCACTGCGGCTCAACGCTCGCTAAACCTTTCTAAAACTAAGGAGGTTACATCCAGCGAGTATAACGTAGCAACCCTTTCTTGTCAGATAGTGTTCAATGTACATGCCAATGGCTGCTAATGGGGATCGCAGCGTGCGCGTTCACTAAAAGCCGAATGCTCCTGGCTCTCATTCCCCCTTAGCAACCATTGGCATGTAAGTTGAGCACTACCTTTTATTGTTCAACAACGCACAGAAGAAATCTCTCACCGGCACCACCTTGGAAGTCAAAATGTTATACTTGTTGTACACTACAACGGCTACGAGGGACGAATGGGTGCCGGTATAAGGAGCTTCGCCCCTGAAAAATTGGCAGTGGTTCAGGAAGTGAATGCTGATTGGAATGCGGAGCGCAGCTCTTTGTACGATTATGAGACGTTTATGACACGCCTAATAAAGGATTACTGCAGCGCCAGATGATAGCCGGCGTGTGCCAACGGACACCGGTTGCGTCGGACATGCCTCGCGTAGGAATGTACAGTCATGGGGCGCTGGATGTTACAGCGCTCTCGCTCTGCTTGCGTAGCATCGCTGAACTCCAGCGTGTCCAATCATGCAAGAAGGGAGACGCGCCGATGCGCATCGTGTCACATTCTGGCCGAACCTATTCATTACCCACAGATGTTCGCCAAACACTCTTTGTAATTTACAGAGTGATGGACGAACGGGCAGATGTGCGCACGGACGAACGGATACACAATTTGATGCACGGATGGTCGGCCGCATAGGTGAGCGGTATATTTCTTAACCATAGGCACTATGCACGTTACTCGTGCCATCGCGTTCAGTATGACCTACACAACACGAGCACGTTGCCAAGCACACTGCTTGGTTTACGATAGCAACGATGGTGGCACCTTTCGAGTTTTGGGGAAAGTTTGGCTTGATCTTAGAATGCACATTATTCCGCATTGTTGCTTTCACTTTCTGGCATTAGCACCGGCGAACGTGCTCCCGCAATGCTGTTGTGCCCGCAAGGTCGCTTGTTTGGCTGACCGTTGTTGCAAACAATTCACATCACGAGCTAATTCGGTGGCGTAGTTCGCGGCATCCGCTCTTCAGCGCTGTTTGCATTCCCGTTCATGATTTAGCGTGTCTTTGAAGGCTGCGGATCTTTGCTACGCTCGGCCTCCCCAGATTTTTAAAGGCGAAGCTCCTTAAAGCACCACCCGTTCGTCCCTCGTAGTCGTAGTCGTAGTGTGTAACAAATGTTACATTTGGATCTGCAAGGTGGTGCTGGTGGGAGATTTCTCCTGTGCTTTGTTGAACAATGAGAAGTTCGCGGCGTGCTCATTCACTAAAAGCCGAATGCTCCTGTCTCTCATTCCCCACTAGCAGCCATTGGCATGTACATTGAGCACTATCTGACAAGAAAGTGTTGCTACGTTATACTCGCTGGGTGTAACCTCCTTGGTTTTGGAAAGGTTTAGCGAGCATTGGGCCGTAGTGCCATGAATACAGTGAACTAGTATATACCATAAACTCGAGGTGGTTAAAGGTGGGAAGTAGACCCAAAGCGCAAGCCGTAAGAAAGTGTGCATGTGCCACCTCTCATTCAGTCCCTGTAATGTCCGCTGGATGGCGGTGCTTCTATAAGGGGAATATATGATGAAAAGATGCGAGATGGTGGTACTTGGAGTGTTGAATAAATGGACGAACGGACACACAGACAGATGCATGAATGGACGCATGAATGGACGCAGGGACGGATGCACGGACAGGCGCACACACGGACGGGCAGATGGACGCGTGGACGGTCACACAGACGGACGCATGGACGGACGGAAGCAAGAACAAATGACGGACGAATGCTTCGCCCCACTCTCCATCATTCACTCCTTCGATATGCTGCGATTTTTTTTTGGTGCCCGGACTGCTGCATTGGCCAGGCGAAAGCAAGCTCCTTCACGTTTCCACTGTCAACGCTCTTGTAAAGTTGTTCACTGTTCAGGAGTTTGTAGGATTCGTGGCTTACCAACTGGGCTTATTACAAAGCGATGTGTGTGTTCTCGACACCACTACTGTGACGGGATGGACGACGTCACTGACAGAGCAGCCAAAGGCGTGCGTGTTTGGGTACGACGCTAAGAACGACGCAACTGACAGCTCAGATAATGGAGACCACTCGTGACACGGATGCCAAATGTTGTTATACGCGGAGCACCTTATGGTGGAGTTTAATGCGGTGGTGTGTTGCATAGTCACCATTACTATGTATACGCATCAGCTTGCCCAAATACTGTCAGAACGTGCTCATGCGCTAGTGCTTTGGGGCCTGGGAAAGTGGCTGTGTAAGGGGCTGCAGCCTCTCCACGTTACACTTTATCAGCAATCACTTTATGTTGTCGGAAAACGAGATTCTGGAGACGCACGAATAACTCACGTGCTCCGACATGGCGTGGCGGTGAACCAACGTGGTGTGCTCCAACAAGATTTCGGGACGAGTAACAGCAACAGAAACTATAGTAAATTCATAGTGTGCTTCACTTGCAAGGGTGGTTTATTATCGGGCAAGGTGCCCTTAATGAACGGAACTTGAAGTTTACACATGCGCATCTTCGCATGCGACTCATCCTCCGCTTTGGTGGCAGATGACATGTTTTTCGTTTCTCCAACCATATGCACGTTTTGCTAGAAACAGGCGGAATTCAGCACTAAATTCTTCTACAAGGTACACGAAATCAGTATGAAACGAACTGAGCCAGATGGTCGGCGTGCGTCTTTATTGTTGTACTAGTAGGCTTGTTTTTCGCGCATCATCATGTCGCCACACAAACTAATAAATAGAGACACAGGAGAATACCACAGTTTCTTAACATTCGCACAAGCATCGCACATTACATTGTTTAATTCCAACGGCAGATCCAGATAAAGTTTTTCTGCTCTGAGCGGAGCAATCAAATTCGAATGGCAGATTGGGTGCGCGAATTCTGTGTTCTAATGGCAGATTGAGAGCAACCGCAGATCACGGATTGCTCCGTGGAGCGAGAACGCTTGCTCCGCCGAAATAGGCGGATTTGACCAGACGTTCAAGTGACGTATTCTGTGCGCCCGTCTTTCGTTCAATCATCTATGGATGTCCGGAAAACGCTTCACACTCGCCCGCACTCTTTTGTGCTCCCTCGTTATATTTCCGCTCACCAACAGCTGCTGTCGAGTCGCACGTGTTCCGAACGCAGATTTGGCGAGAGCAATCCCATTCGGATATGCGTCCTTCATTTGCAATCTGGCCCAGCGCTCGCGATTTCCCGTTGAAATTCAACATAAGTTTGCATTTGTGCGGTTCGGAAAGAGACACATACATTACGCAGAACTCTCAGAAGAAATTTGTACTGTAGATTAGCACTTCTTCGCTGCCTGCTATCTAGATTGTGATAAAGTTATTTGATCGTCACCATACCCGTTATTTTAGAAAGAAACTATATTACTCTGTGTACAAACACAACAAAGAAAAATACGTGCGATAAACTCTTCCTAAAAGCAAAAAGACAGGTGCAAGAAATTTCTGCTACCTGGCATCATGATTGGTAACTGAGGCACAGCAAAACGCTGCAAGCTAACTACCACAATTTTAATAATTATAATAATGAAGAAATATAACTATTTAAAATTAACCATCTTATGATTATCATTAATAATATTATTATTATTATTATTATTATTATTATTATTATTATTATTATTATTATTATAATTGTTGTTGTTGTTGTTCTAACATTATTACTATTATACCTGCTGCTGTGGAATAACTATACAGAGCTCGTCGATACGAACTACGCCCACGAGGTACAGTGTTGAGCAATATGCACACTTGAAAATTACGTGCGTAAAATGTACCCATAAGATCTACTGCACAATACTTGAGAAAAGCCTACCGCCTGAAAAAACAGGCATGCTTTTGAACGTTATGCCGGCCTGAGAACCAGACGGGCAAAATGCACCAGTAAGGTCTATCACAGCTCGTACTTCAGATCGACATTGTGCAGTTACTACTGGCTCTGTCATCTCCGAGGTTCAACACGACTGGCTGTATACTGCCAACAACGTCATCAACAATGTTATCAAGTTTATTCATGAAACTTTCTTCGTCGCGGACGTGCTGCACGTAGCTCTTTTATTTCTGAGCGGTGACTTTCCAATTCCCTTCAACGCCAAAAGCTCTAAATCTTCCATGTTGAATGTCTCGTTTTCCTTGCAACAGAATTCTTAACGTCGCTCCACGCTGGCTCTATGCGATTCAGTTGAAAATGGTGGGGAGGCGAGCGCATGACGCAGTGGCCTGGTGCTGAAGCAATAGAATCCACTAGGTATCAGTCTCCACCGGTTTTAGTGTTATCAATATGCTTCATGAGTTCAGCCTTTACCATGTCCTGACGATATGGCACTCCTTTTTAAGAAAGACAGTCGTACATTTTCATTTTGAGACTGCTAATTCGCAACACCTTATCCTACTTTACGGAGTTTTAAGATATATTATTCATGACTATGAGTGTTCCAGTTGGCAGAAGCAGCAGCATTTTCTCAGTGATCATTTTTAGTTGTGGTCACCATTCATTTCACGGTGATTATCCCCTGAGCTTTTTTTGCGCGAAAAGTTTCGCCCGCGCGTTATAAAAAGCCATTTTCGTTCCTGCAATGGGTCACAATAGGCCGGCCGCCTTGTGAACTAGGGTCTTGTAGGCCTTTAGACAGGCCGGACCAACTCCCTTCAAGAATGGTATCTGTGGTTTCAATAAATCGCGCTTGTCTACTCGTGCAGTCAGCGTTGACCCATGTTTCGTCAGTGCAAACGATCGGCCTACTTTGGCACTGCGATTCCGCAATGTGACGCAAGTAGGGGTGGTGAGACTTCGCAATGTGTGAGGCTTCTATGAGGAGTGCATTTCAAGACCGCTTCTTGTATAGGAAGCCAGGCGTCTTTAACATTCTGTGCATACTTGCCGTCGACATAGATGAAAGCTTGCTGTCCTCTTCGTAGTGGCGCGTAAGCTTGGTGGCAGTGGGGATCTCGTTTCTGCGAACGAAAGTGTGCACAGTCCTTCGCACCACTCCCAGGCCAATATTGTTCAGCTTCTTTTGCCCTGTCGTCTTATGCACCGCAACGCTTTTTCTGCGCCAACACCTTGCCCGCCGTTTTAAGGTTGATTCACACTAGGGAACGGAGGAGTAATTTTCGCAGTGAACGGCGCATCACATGACGTGCGCGCCATCGAAACTTTCTGCCCTCGCTTTATCTGCTCTCCTGCGCTTGCGGCACGGATGAAAAAATGTCGCTGCTATTCAGATCCATCCGTTTTATAATCTTCTGCTTTTGATCGAGAGAATTCAGCGCAAAATCTGTCAACATTGGTCGGATTGGCGAGGCAAGAAAGCAGGCTTCTGGCTTAAAAGCCACGTGTTTCAGTTTGGCGGCCACAGCCGAATGTGTTTTGTGTGACAGTGGAAGGGGCGAGTGGTTTTTGGTAGCATAATGGTGCTGCATAAGCACAACAGTCGAGAGTAGGCACGACAAGGATTCCGCGAGCATAGCTCCGGCTGTGTGCATGTGAAGTCTCCGCCGCCGTGCTGGATTAAACTAACAACGTGACTCTTCGGTCCATGGAGCAGCGGTATTTTGCCCTTGCTTGCGATTCAATCTAACCTCCTCGTGCGTGCGATTCTTAGTTTGTCATGAATCTCGCGTAACCGAGAGGAGAAGAGACAAAAAAGAAAAGAAGGCAGTATCTCCCGAAAAGTATATTAGACAGCGCTGCCTAATATAAGTACATAAGAAACTGCAGGTGAGTGAGGATATTCTAGGTGGTGCTGCACCGGTACTCTCCGATTGGCTGTTGCACAGGCTGTGCCTAGGTACGCGAAGAATGAGTGCCTCTAAGTTTTCTTGATAGTCACCATACGTGGTGGATCATTGGTGGGGCATGGGCGAAAAAGAGTGGCGGGCGTGCTGAAGACGCTTGCGGTCGTCTTCTTTGGCTCACGTCTCGTCCGTGTTATTACCCGCGTGCCGTCTGCATTCTCTAACGCGATCGGACGCATGGAGGCATGCACGGAAAGATAGATGCACGAACGGATGGAGGGATCGACGCTTCGCCCCACTTATCGTCATTCACTTTGTGGATATGCTGTGATTTTCAGATGCGAAGCAGCTCTTTAACTAGCCTGTGTAGCGCTGCCCTTCTGTGCGCCCCCACTCCTCCCCACACATGCTCGCGTCTCTTGCCACATGCTAGCGTCTCGTGGCGGGCCCGGAAGACACTCGCGAAACGGTCGCTCCTCTCCCCCTCTCTTGCCTCTCAAGCCCAACACAAGCACCATCTGCTAGTAAAGTGTCCCCATCCTCTCGAAGGGATTCGTGAAGAAATGCGAATGCATTTCATGTGCCGAGAGAGGGTACCGTTGTCGTCAGACATTCGCTTCTACCGACTTATGCCATCACCTTCAGACGCGCCCAGCCAGTGAACATACGAGAGTGAGGAACGTGCGGACGGGAGAGTGGGGCGCAAGGGTTCTAGTCTTAGCGTTGGTGTTTCATATTGGCCTCTCCAGCATACATTTCTGGATGTTCTTCAAAGACGCGGAGCCAGCGAATGCTCGAGAGTCAGGCGCGAGCAGACGGTGGAGTGGGGTGCAGAGAGGAAAGAGAGCGACCGGCGGGAGAAGTGGTGAAGCACTGTACGTACCCTCTCCTACACTTCCTCGCACCACGTCCTTCGGTTAGTAGGGGTGAAAATAAGCGCGCGTCCACAGCTTGTGCTATGAAAAAGGTAGTGAGAGTAGAGAGATAACACCTGCTGGAGCGCGGGAACTGTCGCGGACGACGCCGCATGCCTGACATATCTCCACTAACATATGCATTCGCATTAAAAAAAAAAACTGTCTTCCCGCGCTGCACAACCGTTCAATGGCCTCCTCTTATATGTAGGCACTGGATTGCGCGTTCCGAATTCAGTCAAAGGCGCCTTTGTTCGGTTTTCGCTGGATGCGCGCCAGCATCAACATCGCCAGCAGTGCAAGCATTAGAGTCCCCTGCTTCGCATTAACGCAAAGTTGTCTTTAGCGGTCGATGGAATATTTTTTAGGCGAAGCTTCTTATAGTGAAACCCGTTCGTCCCTTGTAGTCGTATTGTGTAACAGTTGTGACATTTTGACCACCAAGGTGGTGCCGGTGGGAGATTTCTTCTGTGCGTAGTTGAACAATAAAAATAGTGCTCAATGTACATGCCAATGGCTGCTAATGGAGATTGAGAGACAGGAGCATTCCGCTTTTAGTTAACGCACACGCAGCGATCCCCACTAGCAGCCATTGCCAGGTACATTGAGCGCAATCTGACAATAAATGGTTGCTACGTTATTCTCGCTCAGTGTAACCTCCTTAGTTTTAGAAAGGTTTAGCGAGCGTTGAGCCGCAGTGCCATGAATACAATGAACTAGTATATACCATGAACTCGAGATGGTTAAAAATGGGAAGTAGATACGAAGCGCGAGCCGTAAGAAAGTGAAAGCCAAATTCTCCTGGTTCTGATTCCCCATTAGCAGCCATTGGCATGTACATTGAGCACTACCTGACAGGAAAAGGTTGCTACGTCATACTCGCTGGGCGTAACCTCCTTGGTTTTAGAAAGGTTTAGCGGGTGTTGCACGGCAGCGCCATGAATACAGTGAACTAGTATATACCATGAACTCAAGGTGGTTAAAGGTGGGAAGTAGACCCGAAGCGCAAGCCGTAAGAAAGTGTGCGTGTGCCACCTCTCGTTTAGTCCTTGGAATGTCCGCTGGATGGCGGTGCTTCTATATGGTGATTGTATGGCGAAAAGATGCGAGATGGCAGTATTTGGAGTGTGTAATAGATGGACGAACGGACACACAGACAGATGCATGGATGGACGCATGAACTGACGCAGGGGCGGATGCACGAACAGACACACGAACGAACGGGCGGATGGACGCATGGACGGTCACACAGACGTCGCATGGACGGACGGAAGCAGGAACGAATGGACGGACAAACGCTTCGTCCCACTCTCCATCATTTACTCCGTGGATATGCTGCCAATTTTATTTCTCACACGCCCACTCGTACAGCACCTGCTCGCTCAGCTTAGTTAGTTGTGCTGACCTCTGAACTGGAAAATTTATGCTGGCTCCTTCTCCGCACTCATTCCGAAGCGTTTCTAGGATAGTTGACCCCAGCATCTTCTCTTCTTTCAGCTACGTTTACCCTTCTTATAACGGCATGAACTAGACGCTATAGACTACACTGGAGCAAGCCATGACTCATAAGGATGGCCCACCAATTTTCTGGGCCTCCGTACCGCATTTTTTTTGCCAGCGTTTATTTCCGGCATGCATTAAAGATCTCATTGCTTTTTTTTTGAAAATGCTATTAGGCCAGTGCTCATTCAGTGACTATATTTACGGCATATTATCAACCTAATACATCAACGTGCAAGGAGCTACGTAGTCGATGACGTTGACAAAAAGTAAAAAAAAATTACAACACGAAAAGAGAGATTGTAAAAATAATGACAACGAATCACTTCTAGTTGGTTTCAAATTATAGGAGCACGCACAAAACGACTTATCTTGGTTATTAGACCAACACAAATACACACACTTTGAGCGTGCTATTTTGCATTGCGCCAGGGTACCACCACCTTGCACCCCGCTGCCTCCACAGTGCTGCAAACAGCTTGTAAGACAGAGCACAATTAAGTAAATTCACTTCACATTCCTTGTTATACCGATTTCTATGATGGAAAGATCAGCTACGTTTTTTTCGTATTTGCTTCGTCTGCTCCCCCCATAGCCCTTGTTACTGGGTTGAAATAAATACATCAATACGTAGGTTAATAAATTAATGATAATTCGTTTAACAAAAAAATCTAGAATCTGAATGCGATGATTGCATTGTGAGCCAGTTTTTTGCTCTAAAGCAGTAGCTGATCACATTGCATCATCATCATCATCTTCGTGATCATCATCATAATCACCACCATCGTGAGCACGGTTTATTCTACTCCAGGACGTAAATCCATCCCAACGATCTCCGGCAGTCCTGAAATGTGCTGCCGATTTCATTTATGCTTCCAAATTTCTTAATTCCCCTCTGCAAGGATATGAAGGTGCACTGTTTTGATTTTCAGGCACGTGCGCATTCAGAAAAATGTCCCAAAGTGTTGTAAGGAGCTCTTTACCCCCTCATGAGGCTGCAAGTAGAATTAGAGACGCCAGCGGTACTGTGGCAAAAGACACACGAAACAAAGGTATCGCGAATTCGATCTGACTAAGTGTGTGCGGTTGCCTCTTCTTTAATTCGGTACAGCACGTTCAAGAGGTTAAAGAACACCCTCCTCGTGGCCGTATGCTTCAACTCGGCGTTTGGGGGTATCTCCAACTTCTTGCTGGGCCCAGCCATGGCTTCCCTCCTCGCGAATTTGCACAGGTAGGTCAGCCGCTCCGCGCTTGTGCTCTCAGCGACCTTCTCTGTCTTATGGTGCCATGCTCACAATTTTCTCTTTGATGCGAAAAAAATGAAACATGAAGTTCAAGTTTCTGTGTGTTTAATCCTCTTTGAATTTCCAGAGCGGCATCATAAATATTGCGAAACTTCACTGATGATTACGATACCATCTAATGCGAATTGTGAGAGCACCTTTGTGTTGGGTGAACGCCAACTGTGTTTAAGTTCTATTCATGTAACATTCGTTACATATTGCCCCTGAAACTGCCAACGCTTGAATGCTACACACTCCACGCACAGCAGCCGTCGCGAACCAATTAAATTGCTGACAGCTGCGTTACCACAAGGGACACCAGTCGCAGTGCACGTGCCAGCCCTGATTCGCACGACGTCCGAACGAGAGCATAGTGTGCATAACGGATAAAGAAAATGACGTTACAGGCCAGTGGCTTGCCATAGCATTTGTTCCCTCCACGTGGTCATCGTTTCCTCTTGCGGTTAGGCCGATGCAAGCTAACAGCATAGGCAGTCAACCCAAGAACGTGCACCTAAGGGGTGATCTCTATAAGGCGCGTTACAGGACCTGTTGCCTGCATTGTCGACTTCATAATCTGGAGTTCACGTCAGTAAAACGTTTGCCCTGTATCTGCATGTAATCTGCAAATGTCGTTGAAAGACGACAGTCTTGCTTGTGGAGAGAGTGAACGAAAATTTATTTGATGCTCTGCGCAATAAAATTGGTGACTGGTATTCCGGAGGCCCTGCGTTAGAGTGCCTCGAGCGTGCAGCGGAAGCGAACGAGCCATTCAAGTCACGTCGCACGTGAGACATGTTGCCATCTGGCAGTTTTTTTTTGGAAAACAAAGTGCGTGGCCTTGAGACGTGCGTCACGCCCGTCTCAGACATGATAAGGTGTAGAACGCAAGGCAACGGGTGGGTGCCACCACCGTGTCGTCTGATGATAATGTTTGATGTTTTGTGGTGCAAGGGCCATTTCACGGCCAAAGAGCGCCCGTTCATCTTACTAAAGATATGGACAATGATTGTGTTAAGCGGCTAAGGGCTATAAAATTCCTCGTGGTAAGGCGGGTAAAAACATACATGTAATAAAACCATGACCATGTCATGAAAGGTGTTTGTTGTGTGAATAGATGACAAAAGTTGGTGATAATAAAAACGAAGGTGGACATGTATGGCATTAGTACAAGCGCCTCACTAGTTGATACCCTTGCGTCCAAGGGCCGTGAGGCAAGTGCTTTGTTGTGTAGCCATCGCAGCGAAAATCTCTCTGGAGAGCTCGTGTTACGGAATGCCCGGGTATATGATAATAAAACTACAAATTTTTTTTAAAAACGCTAATAATTATTTATGACTAAAAGTGATTCCCTTCCGACGAACATTGCAGGGTGTAAAGGTATATGTTGTCGGTAGGGTAATGGAAAGTGTTGTTTTCTTAGAGGTTCTCGAGGTCTGCACTGGATTAAAATATGAAGAACTGTTAGTGCTTCACCACATCTGTCACACAATGGTGAATCGCCACCGGACAAAAGATATGTGTCCCTACTGAAACGTTCCGTATGATGCAGAGACCTCAAGTAGGGAATTATTGGAATATGGAAGGCGTATGAAGCGGACTCCACATAAGACGTATGATGCGGACTCCGCATTTTATGGAAAGACGTATCATGCAGAAATTACTGAAATGTGTGCATGTTACGTCTGAATCTAGTGCAAAGCAATATAATGTGTAAATTGAATAGACGTCCACATCTTGAGTGCATGCAATACTGTGTACAAATCACAATATTTCTTAAATGTGCATGATGAGGGATTGAATCATCGGCATCTTTGTAATTGTCGTGATGCGGAAGCAAAATCACCTTTTAAATAAAATACATTACAAAACTACTAAATTAACATGCTAGCGATCATAAATAGTGGTTACATTGCAACACATTAATGCAGTGTTCTATGCAAGACTTAAAGAACTTATAAAGTTATTATTATCAATAGAGAAGCATTAATATACACATCAGCCCTGCTACAATCAATATATTTTTTATTTGTCTGTATGCTCCAACTGTAAATAGTGACATTGCAGTGTTGATGGTACGCAAATGAGGTGACTGCACCGTAATATCACGAGCTCCACCTAAGCCACAGGATGGTGGCACAAAAAACAATGTAACAGCAATTTTAGAACGAAATGTTTAAACATAAATAATAATCGTAGCACTGTGAAAGTATGGCGCTGTGTTTATCTCATCAACGCCTTGTGGAGATCGGCGAAATGATGCTTGAGGCTTCGGCACCACTGTAAATTTGGAAGGTCCTGCCATAGAACTTATGTGTCCTTCATAGGCACCTGGAAATGAAAATAATTGGCACAAATATTGTCAGAGACACATGTCAGCACATTAGTTCACATGCACAAGAAATATAACACACGAATGAAACTGAAAATGTAAGGCACACAATACTTCATGTTATGCATGTGTGAATAATAAAAGAAATGAGTGTATAAATTAGTTCTGCCACATCAAAGAAAACAGCATGCTTATCACAATGAAAATAACTAGGTTGTCACGATTTTCAATGGTAGAGATAATCAAATAATATGTCCTTATGAAATTATGATTTAAATGCTTCCTGCACAGTAAAACTTTAGGAACAGCAAGTGAAAGCTCTCAATGTAAATTTAATAGTGTGTGCATGTACATCTGCTGCCTTTATACTATACAGTTTGTGCGCAAAATTGGCATCTTGAACAATTTTGAGAGTTAAACCTATGCAACTTATGAAGGTTAAAATCACCATGAAAGCAAGCAGGGCCAGGCATGTGCCATTAAAAATCTGTGCAAACCAGACAACTATAACCTAACTGCACACATATAGGGGAGCAAGAGTAACAGAAATTCGGCTGCTGACCCGCAGGTCGCGGTATCAAATCCCGGCTCCGTTTCCGATGGAGGCAGAAATGCTGGAGGCACGTGTGCTCAGATTTGGGTGTACGTTAAAGAACCCCGAGTGGTCGAAGTTTCCAGTGCCCTCCACTACGGCGTCTCTCATAATCATATAGTGGTTTTCGGACGTGAAACCCCACATATAAATCAAGAATAACAGAAATAAACTGCCAACAGAAAAGTTGGGTACATGTGCTATCTGTAAGTGCTTACACCTTACTACATACAGCATGCTCATTCCATTTTAAATACCGATATTGAAGGTAACTGCTCTATTAGGAATGTAAAGGATAAGGTAGAACAGAACGACTCTACAAAAAGTGACCCTATTATGACATCTCGTTTTCTTATAACAAAATTGACTAAGACTGAAATATCATTATGCAAAAAAAATCTTCAAAAGAACAATCAAGTTAAAAGTCATAATTTTTAATATGGCTACTATGACTATAACCAAGAAATTGACCTCAACATGGCTAATGTTAGTTTTTAAGGCCTATGTTCACTAGACAATGAACTATACCACAAAAAGCACAGCGTTCAGGCAAAGCACCACACAAAAAAGCAGTCATTTTTGTTATTACCTACAATGCCTTTAAAATGGTATTTTTACCTCTACTTTCCGCTTCTTATCTAAGTAACTGGTGTGAAAAAAGTTAGCTGGAAATGCACTGTGCCTCGAAGACCTGTTGGTTGAATCTGAATTCTTAAAAAATGGTGAAGCTTGCACTAAAATAGGCTCCAGAAGCCTTGGAACAGCGAGACTGCATGACTCTTAGGACTACTTTGGTTACTTGTGTTTTGTTTCTGGGCCTAAGCATAAAGACAAGGGCTTAACTGAATTGCTGCTAACAAACAAATGCTTTCGAAATTGCCCGAGCGTCAAAGGATGCTCAGACATTTGTTGTTTTTCGCAATGGGCTATTCTACACCAAACATACAAACCATACTGCCTGGCGACCGACCATCACAGATGAATAGTTTAAAAAATGATGGTAATTTACTCTTCTTAAAATAGTAATTTGGAGAAATGTTTTGAAGAGAAAAAAGTTGTGGTTACGTGGGTAGCTTCAGAATTTCGCAGAATGTCGTGCAGGTGTTATTTGTGAGAAAAATTTCAAAGTACCGCTTTTTCTTGCCATATCAAATTTGATCTACATATTAGGTAAAGGTGCTTCTTAAAGTATTTGAAGCCGAGTAACATTAGTGCGATTTTTCCGCTACATAGGCTTTGAAGAATTCAGCCAAACTGTTTATCGTTTGCATTTCTTGTATGGCAATACTGCACTTCGTATGAATATTTGAGCCGCAAATACTCACTGCACAGAAGTTATATTACACGAAAAAAAAATAATGTTAGGTCCAGATTACAAATATCACTATATATTCGTTTTTGTCCACATTGAGATGCCATTTGAGCTGTGTGTTTGTTTAATTGAAAATTACTTTTATGTGTAAGTTGAAAGCAAATAAACAGTTCTTGTTATATGGCAAGTTTTATCATTACAATTTTTGTTTAAGTGAGGAAAATGATTTTTGATATCTTCTATGGAGGGCCATGGGGAACTTCGGAACGGAAGCTGTCGTATATCAAATGCAGAGAACAGCCATCATAAGAAAACTTCAAAAATTCATTTCTACTTTAAGACAAAGTGTAATCATAGAACTTGCCATATAAAGAGAACTGCTTCCTTGCTTTTGATGTGGCAAAAAAATTGCACTAATTTACTGAGCTTCACGCACTACACACAATCACCTTTACTTAATATCTAGACCGAATTTGGTTTAGAAGAGGCAGTATTTTTGAAACACTTATATTTACTCTTTACAAACAACACCCAGACGACATCCTGGGAAGTCCAGAAGGCACCAACCTGGCCTAATATTTTGTTCTTTGCGATATATTTTAGCATTTTGCTGTTTTCAATACAGTAAACGAGCACAATATTTTTTTTCAAAACACATTTAGCATGGTTGGCAAAATAACTGGGATGTTTGATGTGTAATTGCCTCACTGCCAGCATTTATTCTTCCGAAGCTCAAGCTATCACCTCTCTGTTACTGCCTCCCTCACATACAATGCCTGCATACGAAAGAAAAAGAAAGGCAGGTCTGACAAAGTTCACAAGGCAAGATATTTTCATGTTGGATAAATTCATTCCTATAAACAGCAGCAAAATAACATTCATTTTGAGTAGTCCAAGACACAAGCTATATACCAGCATATTAGGAGCCAAGCACAAACTTTTCATTTGATCATGTGTGGTGATAGACAGGAAGCACTTATTGCAAGACTGATCAGTCTGTAATTAACTGAATGAAGTACAATGCACTGTTCAATCCAACACCACATAGGCATCTTTGCTATAGCAAAGCCACGTGTCATTGATTCATGCACTAGATGGGACAACGCAAATGTAACAAAAAGGTGAAAAAAGAAAACAAGGAAAAAAGAAGAAAAAGGGGGATGCAAAGTAGGAGCAGTGTAGCACTACTTTTACTTTGCATCCCCCTTTTCTTTCTTCTTTTCTATCGTTTATCTTTTTTTGCTTCCCTTACCCCCAACCTCCGACAGGAGAACACTTTGTATCAGCGCAACCTAACTTGAAAAGAAGCAAGGGCTGCACTCTTCTGCGTTATAGGTTTTTTTTTTCAGACAAACATTTCCGACAGGCACACACGCCTACACCAAAAGATGATGTCATTACTGACCCCATTTAAACTAACATGCCAAGGATGACAAGGTGACTTCAAAAAAATAGGTCCTCCCATCGCAACATTGGCCAGCCTGTCTGAGGCACTTCCATTGTTCACTCTGATTACCCCACTAGATGTTTCCATCTGTCGACTCACATCTTCATTTTGGATAACACTAAGGCGAGCTTACACTGATGAATACGCACGAAAGTTTATTGATGTATCATGTATCAGATTAAGCAACTCTGTTAAAAAATTATTGATAGCTTGCTTCCAGGCTTTTTATACTCTAGCCTGAAACTTCGTAATGTCTTCTATGCACATGAACCAGATTGACAACGTAATGCACAACATGCTTAAGAATACTGCGAGGAACATGATAACGACAAAACGACCAGCCACCCAAATTTTTTGCTGTACATGTTTATAAAATGTTCATGTACACCCAAACGAGGTGCTTATGATAAAAGCAGAAAAAACCTACAAGTAGGGCCTTGGAGCCTTCTGGAAGTAGACGTGTTGCATTTTTTCTGTGGAGGGCTTTACACCCATAAGTGAAGAATGTTGGCAGCTATTAGTTAAAGAAAAACCTAATGCAGCTAATCTTCCCCGAGACATCAGTACATTTAGAGAGTTGATGTAGCTTCTGTGATTGTGGCAGTAACCCTAACAGAACCAGTGCAAAAATTGGCACTACTTGGCTAGACAAATGTCCAAACATGCCTGCCCCACTCCCTCTAGCCATCCCGGCTGAATCTGACACATGATTTCTTAACTGCTGGCTGGACAAAAACAAAACCACTGAAGCACTCACAATACACAGCGTGAAGTTTCTCTGGAGTGGTCAACTTCCTCTTCTGCGATGAAAGAGCAGCACAGTGTGCTGATAAGGCACTCCTTGCAATGGTTTTTAATGCCACAGTGACCTTGCTGTTCCTGTCGAAGAGAGCTTGGGTAGCTTGGAGGGTGCTTGCTCTTTTCTGGGGGCTGCTGCCGCTCCTCGTATTCTGCTCAAGGTCAATCTGCACAAAGTTGTTGAGGAGGCTTTAACAGTTGTATATAATGATATAGAAATTTTCGCTGAACACACATTTCCTCGTGGCACACTGAGGAATGTCTTATAAAACTTAAGGCCTCGCATATGCAAACATTTACAATCGATCCGAAGATGCACTCGACTCTAAAGGAGCAAGTGTGTTATGTAGTGTATATAAAGAAAGGTCATTCAGCACAACCACAACTACAGTTGCACACGAAAATGACATTTTACATGATCCTGTTTATTTACATGGTCCATTTTATTTTATTTACACGGTCCTGTTTTACACGATCTGGTATGCATGAACTCTTGAACCGGGCACCATATTGGTTGAAAGACACACACAGAGTTTGAGACAAACCTAGTTTCCCGTGGAGCATCCTCTTGCACTATAACAACACATCTCAATCTAGTTAGTTGGTCAGAACGAGGTGAAAACAGCTTGCACTTGAAAAGCACGGGCAGAAGGAATGACGACTGCACCTTGTGCTCTCTGTCCATTCTCGTTGAGGGTGCAGTTTTCACCTTATGCTTATGCAATTTCGCATTTATAACATTGTTCGCTGCATAATCTTTGTGGCGTTAAAGTGTGTGATACCGTCATGTGTATCCCATGTAATTTATAAAAATAGAATACAAGATGGCTTGATTCAAAAATAACAAAGTGCATCCAGCGTCATGTCCTGTAGCCATTCTTTAGGCAAAAGGCAGAATGATTTATTCTTAAAAACATATCTTACTTGTAACCACTACAAGAATTAACTCGTATACTGGCACATTCTGTTAGCCTCTTCAGATTATAAGGTACCTTTTTTACACCAGAAAATTTTCAATAAGAATAGAAGTGTTGTATTTGTGAAGAAAGAAAAGTAGAAGGAAAAAAAAGAGAATCTGCCCTGTACAGGGACCGAGCCTGCGAACTTCGAATAACATGTCCGATGCTCTATCAACTGAGCTACCATGGTGGCTATCCCTCTTCCATTTTGTAGGGTATATATGTGCATTTATACATGGAAGAGTCAGTCAGCGCTGCCTGTTACCATTATGGCGAGTGTGGGACACCTTTTTTTTGCCTACTGGCAATTACATTACAATTGCAATTACGTTACGATTACTTCCAATATCCCTATACTTCTTTGGCAGCATTATGCATCTGTCAGTTCTCAGAAAATCTGCTAGTCACAGGAGGTGGCAATGGTTCGCCCTCCCACCTAAATGCATGTACTTGAACACATGCACAACTGATCAAAAAAAAAAACAAGTCACACGCCGCTAAGATTACTGCAATTCACTGTTTCAGATTCGTGAGTAAAGGAAAGAACTATAAATTTAAGGGTTTGTTGTCTTTGTTGAACACTTTATAATGAGAACTAGCAGAAAATGATGCCAAACTATAGAGGATGTTATCAAAAGTAACATTAACAAAATTGTGAAAAAAAAAGTGAACAAAAACGTAACTTGGCAACGTTTTTTGACAATTGAATTGACATTACTTTTTATAACAACCCTATATTTTACTGGGTAATGTTGTCGGGTAATTCTCATTATTAGAGTGGTGAGTAGGCTGACAAAGAAAGTATATGGCATTGATACTTCTTTTGAACACCTAATAGTTTGAGGACCTTGAAAGAGCGGAAGCTACTTTGAGTAGACCAGAATATTTAGTTAGAGCGAAAAAAAAACGTACACACATTTTTACCCGGCTTTTTAACACATTTTTAGACATAAAAGTGTATGCTGAGAGTAATGTTGTGTACCATTACTTTTGTCACACTATGCACTGTAGTAGGTGTAATTAGAGTGGTGATAGTGAAGCATTAATCAAGCACGCCACCAACTGCGTTCACATCAATGGTTCCGTATTTTAAAAATAAACCTGCTGTATAGTAAAAAAATTTAGAGCATTTATGATTTTTTTCAAATCAAGTTAAACCGACTGGGTAAGCAAAATATTTGGATAAAATCAAAAGGCATAAAGTGATTCATGTATTATAACTATGTGAACAATTTCAGCAATGCAGGGCAAAGTGACAACAGTTCTATTAAAAACCCCTCTCATTATAACATGCATGAAAAGCACCACACCAGAATATTTTATAGTGCATGTAATATCGAGACTACTAGACTGTCTATTGACCTTTTAGAAGAAGGGTATCTCCATCACGTTCAAGAGCCAACCACTTAGCCTTTTCCTGAGCTTTTCTGTGAATATTTCCTGAATTTCAGATATCATTAGGATTGATTTAGAGTGAACAGATTTTGCTTACGCATTGAAACCTAGTTCTGTATGTAACTGCAATTATGGGTGCCAAACCACCTCCAATTAGTTTTAACATTTAACTTATTTTTTAACTGCAGCAGCACAACTAGCTATGGGTGCCCAAAAAGTAGCTAAAAACAATACCTTTACCTCTTTGAGCCTTTTGGAAGTGTTCAGCTTCTCAGTGCTCACCTTACAACATTTTTTTTAAATACGTGTTTGTGTGCCCACTCCTCTTGCTCCTTGTACAGTGAGGAGGAGCACATGGCAAGAAAAGACAAGAAAGAAGCATAGCGCAAAAAAGTGAAATAAGCGAGGACCTCTTTTGTATCGTACAATGTGTGTAACATTACTATTGCGACAAAATATAGACAAATTATCCCGGCTATGCATCCATTGTAGAGTCATACACAGTGGCAACACCACGACTAAATTTCAACCTTGTGTTGGTTTAAAATCCCTTTATAGTGGCAAGCTAATGATATCTGCATTTGTTTGGCACATATTAAGATGCAGTGAAATGGGATATGATAATCTCATTTAGAATGCACGTCATGTGGCTTCATTGTATATGTGGCCACAAGTAACTTTGGGTGCAAAGCAATATGGCAGAGCCTAAACAGACATCACCGACCTCTCCAATCTGAACTTGCCTTTGCTACTTGCCCATTATCATCCCAGGAAAAATTGAATAATTGAATCTGCTACAGATATGTGCTAGCTTATGCTAAGGACCAAGTATGAAGGGTGTTTTGTCATTATTGAGATCAGTTATTTGTTCAAGAACACTTGCTGTCAAACACAAATACATTGCTGTCGAAGCATCAAGACTCAAATATAAAGCAAAAGAAGTGTCTCTTTAAAAATTACAGGCCACAAGGTGCAAGAAAAATATTTGATATACTTGGGATGTAAGGCACGCACAAGAGGTTCTGCCATATTATACTTTTCCTTGTGTTGAAACCTGGTTGCTTTACTCACCCAACACATCTGCAAAGATGCCGTGAAAACACCAAGGAGCTGATGCAGCATGGTTGAATACATGTCCAGGGATTCCACCATTCCTAAGCAGCCCTACAGCCTCCACAGTCCTGCAATCATTTGTAAGATAAATATAGTTCTACCCAAAGTTCTTGGTTTGCAGACACACATGCAAGACGCATAACCACTCGATAGGAAGTTTGCATGATAATGCGCTGGGTAGCAAAACGGATGCCAATATCAAGTATCCCGGCCTGTCGCTTCTTTCTTTCCATTCTTAATTAATCAATCCATGGTTAATAAATGTTCCCCCAATGTGAAGTGTACTGGCAGTCCGGTGAAGAATTACAATGTATTTCAAACACAGTCCAATCCATGGCAAGTAAGCATGCAATAGCGTTTTGTCAGCTGTTCGAGAAAAGAGCATGAAGTTTAGCTAAAACCCATTTTTTATAAACACCATTCACTTTGATATAAAAGTTGTGAGCATTATGTGAAGGAACACGGATTCATGTTTAATCAATGATTTCTTATAATGTACTGATATGAATGCAACTAACTGAATATGAAACAATAATATTTGCTTGAGAATTTAGAGTTATGAACACTATCGCACTTGCCAGCTGCATCTTGTCCAAAACAGCGGCAAGATGGCTAGTTTCTGTAGGTAAGCAGTAATGAGCAGTGCAAAGTAACAACAAGAAACAACACTAAGAACAGTATGGGGCAAGCACAGACTGCCAACTGTATAATTTATTGCACAAAAGTTCGCCTGAATATCAGTCAGACAACTCGTGCAAATGAAGGTCCAGTTGGGAATGAACAAGTTACGAAATCAACAATGCCTGCTTTCATTAACAGGACCCTCATTCACATAAAGTATGCAGCGATAGGCCCCTACTGAGGTACGTCACAGCATGATGTCACTGGAACATGTAAAAGGTGTGGCTGGAAAAACACTCCCGCTGGTGGCTCAGCCCGGTACAGTCGTGCGTTGTTTGGGGCAAGTTTTAATTTTCAAATCTTACACTTCACGTTACAATGTCGACATTAGCTGTAGTATGTGTCAGCAAACATCTAGCTGTGTGGTAAACTGTGTGGTAAATATTTGCCATGCTGTCTGTTTATCTTGAACAAGTGAACACACGTGGTGGCCTGTGCGAGGAACAGCAGCATAGTCTTCAAACATGTGCACTGTTGATTACGGCATGTAGTGTGCATTGAAAGGTATTGAGAATATCGGTTCAACTGAGAATATTGTGTGTGGTGTGTGCAGTGTCAATAACAATGTGTCTTGTTTGCGAAGACGTTAGCACTCATGGCAGGGACCGGTCGATGAAAAAACTTGATTCGACATTTTAGTCAAGGTAAATATGCACTTGAGCCGACCATCTGCGAGTGGGTACATCTCGGTGTTTGTGCAGTGTGCAGAAAAAAATTGCACGGTCACCGGGCTGGAAGATACCATTTGCTGAAGCTGCATGTATGAATCGCCCCGACGACTACGCAAGCCCAATAAAGGTATAACTCGTTTTATCGAAGGCCTCATATGTCTTCATGTAATAAGCAGAGATTCTTGTTTCACATATACTCAGTACCTTTACCGCTCGATATTCATGAAGTGACAATGCAAACAAAAAGTTTGTGTGTTAGGTCCTAAGGGAGCAATGTAAATATGCAAGTAAGTTGTAGGTGTCAGATGCAGCGATGTAACTGCCCAAAAGATTACGTATATATTAGGCTACAGGTTTAGATTCGCATACATCTCAGTGATCTATCAGGAACGTCACAAACAACTTCCTTGCCAACCAGCCCTTGCACAGAGGGAGGGAATGGCTGGCATGGTGCTCGAAGTGACGTCACACTATTTGCAAACATAGAGAGGTTTCTTACTTAGGCAACATTTTGCACAATATATTTTTTAGATGCAAGACTGTACTCGTCCACATTGATCATACTGATGTCTTTTGTTGTTACTTTGTGCTGTGAATTACTAGGCATTTAGTCACCATGATCTTTAAAAGCTGATTTCAGTGTTCTCTCTCATAGTGCTGACAACTGTGTTGTTGCATAAATTGGGCAAAAAGCAACACAGAAAGGCTGTCACAATAAGTACACCACCATGGGTATTCTCCTGCAAACAAAAGTCGTCACTGGTCCTGTCATTACCCGTCTTCCTTCTCTCTTTGCCTTGTTTGTGCTGAAACAGCCAAACACCTGAAGAGTTAGATGAGAAATATTAACGCATCAAAACTATAGGTGCTTGCATCAGCAACTACACAACAGCGTGATAACCGCACCCCTGCCACACAGCAGCGAACATATTTTGAACATGCTGGCAGTGTAATATTTTAATAAAAAGCAACTCTGGCAGATTACAAATCTCACATTGTGCATGCAAGTTTCTTCAAATTCAGGCGTACAATGTAGGTGCTGGCCGGTACATTATAAGTTGCAAGCCAAAGGCGTCTTGCGGGTACACATGCAGATTGCACGAACACCTCTCTCTCTCTACACTAGGCACACACATTATATCTTTAACAAGCACACTCCACTGTTTAGGGGCATAATAACGCTCTACCGTGAACGTATGCTAATCAAACCTACTTAGGCGGTTGGCTAGGTGAATCGAGCCAAGGTACAAATTGTATCGCCCGCGAACGTAAACAAAATGCTGCTTTGCATCAAACGCACTGCAGGCTTCGTTTAAATCAACAACGTAGCAAGCGCCGTGTGCGTCTTCCTCACTACATTGCACATATGAAAAAAATCGATCACCGTACACATGCATGTTGCCGCAGTTGTCTCAAATTAGCTCCAGCAAGGCCGCGCCGATGCGCCATGGCTCTGCTGGCGTTAGCGTTGTCAAAGCGAATCGGCAAGCGCACTCGCAAAGGCGCGTAAGGTTGCCGTTCACGACGCCTCGTTCGAGTGCAGCAACACACACTTGCACTGAGTGGCATACTTGGTCTACAAAAAAGTGTCCCCCTTACCTTTAGTTTCTTTCACACTGTCCTGAGGGAAGCGACCACAGGCGTCAGCCGTCACCTCGGAGTCCTTCGAGCGCCCGCCCAACCCGCCGATTCCTTGGACGACTCGCACTTGATCCGCACTCGAACAACCGCGGGAATAGGGCGCAATCTTAGCACATCACACGAACGAGGAACGGCGCTTCCTTGCGTAAATTTAACATTTCGTGCTCTCGTGTGTAGCAGCGCGAACACATGAGAGACGCACCGAAACGGCATGCACGGAAGAAAAGAAGACAAACAACATGTGGCTTTAGCTGTGAATGGATTGACTTGGATATCTGTGTGAGGAAAAAAAAAAAAAAAACAAACATCTGTCGCTGCTATAAACTGAAAAAATGTATGTTATCTGGCAAAATGACTTTAAAAGTGATGA